>JACRUU010000020.1:3563266-3598266 GCA_030449085.1 Kryptopterus vitreolus
GAAAAGTGGGTGAGTAGGGAATGAATTAAGATTTAGTCAGACGTGAATGTCAAGGAGGTTTCTTTCGAGGAAATGTACAATATTACTTGTCTATAAAAAAAAAAATAATGTCTTCTATGAATATTCTATGAATACCAGATATGTATTTTGACCTGGAGCACTCGTGTATGCACTTTCTCAACAAGTAAGTCTCCCAGTTAAAGTTTCTTTCTTGCCACTTTTACAGATTTGCAGATAATTAATATGTAATATTAGTATGACGAGCATTATGAATGTATTCAAGGTGATCTGCATACATTTGTTTAGACTTTGTTGTCTCCACTTATATTTGATCTTATATGTGACTTATATCATGAGCCAATCATCAAGTCCTACTTTGTGCAAAGGCTTTAAAGTTTTACCCAAAAGATTATTTTCTAGGAAAAACCATTCCATAACACTCTTGGCATGTTGTGTGTTGTTCATTCATTCATTCATCTTCTAGCGCTTTATCCGATCTTCCTCGGGTCACGGGGAGTCTGTGCCTATCTCAGGCGTCTATGGGCATTAAGGCAGGATACACCCTGGATGGAATGCCAACCCATCGCAGGCCACACACACACACACACACACACACATTCATACACTAGGGACAATTTTCCAAGGTGCCAATCAACCTACCGTGCATGTTTTTGGACCGGGGGAGGAAACCGGAGAACCCGGGGAAAAACCCCCTGAGGCACGGGGAGAACATGCAAACTCCACACACACATGGCTGAGACGGGAATCGAACCCGGATCCTGGAGGTGTGAGGCAAACGTGCTAACCACTAAGCCACCGTGCCCCATCTGTGTGTTGTTAAAAATAAAAAAAGAATGATAATTCATTCATTCATTCATCTTCTACCGCTTTATCCGATCTTCCCTCGGGTCACGGGGAGTCTGTGCCTATCTCAGGCGTCTATGGGCATTAAGGCAGGATACACCCTGGATGGAATGCAAACCCATCGCAGGACACACACACACACACACACACACACACACACACACACACACACACACATTCATACACTAGGGACAATTTTCCAAGGTGCCAATCAACCTACCGTGCATGTTTTTGGACCGGGGGAGGAAACCGGAGAACCCGGAGAAAAACCCCCTGAGGCACGGGGAGAACATGCACAAACTCCACACACACATGGCCGAGACGGGAATCGAACCTGGATCCTGGAGGTGTGAGGCGAACGTGCTAACCACTAAACCACCGCGCACCCAGAAAGATAAATCCTTTTTTATTTTTTAGTAAGAAAATAAATAAAAACTTAAAAACTGGTTATGCTTGGCCTACACCAGCTGCCCCTCCCCCATCATCTTTAATCTGCTGCACTAAATACCAACTTATACCAACTTAATTCGATAGTGTTTTATTTTATTGTTTGAGGAATATCATATAACATATAAAGCCACTGTCATTTACCTGTCCATAGACATCATTCGATTTTGAAATCAGAGTAAAACTGGGAAATAAACAAAACATTATTTGGAAATTGTCAATACTAGAAATTAAATCCGTGCTAGACAAATTCCACGCTGCAAGTCTTGGCATTGCAAATGAATTATGTGAGAAGGGTGAGTTTCAAACGAATTCCCATTTACACCCCCACTACCATTAGTCAAACACCACATGAAAAATGAGTAGCCCAGCCATTTCCAATTAAAGGGAAGGCAAAACAGTGTTACGTCCTTGAAATCAGGAAGTGTGGTTTATTCCAGTGGGTATAACTACTTTGGAGTTGCATGAATGTGGAAAGGGGTTTATCCTTGTATTGCATGTGCTTTCATGATAAGGTTTATATTAAGCTTGAGCTACCAGAGCACATTCTTTACTGATTTTAATTCAATATTTCAAATTAAATTCCTGTGTACGCTGGTCTGTTAGATTGCTAAATTTAGTGCAGCGTTTAATAGGGTGGGGGTGACTTCATCTATCAAGCAATAGTTACAGCTTTCTTAGCTTTAGTGCCCTTTTTTTTTTGCCAGTTGCCCGTAAATAACAATTACCCCGATTACAAAACTGGATGTAAATAAAACTTCTTTTACAGGCAATTTGCCTAAACATATGGCATTCGGTAACAACATCTGCATTAGGCAATCTGTGGTAGTCAAAATATCGGAAACAAATTCTCTGGAAGCCGTTTAGAAAAAAAAATCCTCAAGGTCACCAGTTGTAGCTGTCTCAGCCAATACTTTATATTCATATATTTTATTCTTCTATATATTCTAAAATCTAAATTATCTAAAGAAGTAAAAAAAAAATGTTTTTGATATAGTTTCTTCTCATGCAAATAGACTTTTTCATTCATTCATTCATCTTCTACTGCTTTATCCGATCTTCCCCCGGGTCACGGGGAGTCTGTGTCTATCTCAGGAGTCTATGGGCATTAAGGCAGGACACACCCTGGATGGAATGCCAACCCATCGCAGGACACACACACACACATTCACACACACATTCATACACTAGGGACAATTTTCCAATGTGCCAATCAACCTATCATGCATGTTTTTGGACCGGGAGGAAACCGGAGAACCCGGAGAAAAACCCCCTGAGGCACAGGGAGAACATGCAAAGTCCACACACACATGGCCGAGATGGGAATCGAACCTGGACCCTGGCGGTGTGAGGCGAACGTGCTAACCACGAAACCACCGTGCCCCGCAAATAGACTTGTTTACAAGATACTTATATTGAACTGGAACATTTTTGAAAGAAACACCAAATAATCATTCATTCATTCATTCATTCATTCATCTTCTACCGCCGCTTTTATCCGATCTTCCATCGGGTCACGGGGAGCCTGTGCCTATCTCAGGCGTCTATGGGCATTAAGGCAGGATACACCCTGGATGGAATGCCAACCCATCGCAGGACACACACACACACATTCACACACACATTCATACACTAGGGACAATTTTCCAATGTGCCAATCAACCTATCATGCATGTTTTTGGACCGGGAGGAAACCGGAGAACCCGGAGAAAAACCCCGAACATGCAAACTCCACACACACATGGCCGAGACGGGAATCGAACCCGGACCCTGTCGGTGTGAGGCGAACGTGCTAACCACTAAACCACCGTGCCCCGCAAATAGACATGTTTACAAGATACTTATATTGAACTGGAACATTTTTGAAAGAAACACCAAATAATCCAAATACAAAAAAATGACATTTCATCCAAATCATGATGATAACATCTTGTTAACATCTGCCTTTCCATCAGAATTTTGGCATGAGCCTTTTTTTTCGACAGCTCATTGATCATTTCTTCACTCTTCTGTTTCATTTGTTTTCCTACGAACTTTTCCATCTGGCCTTCACTTGCTCTCATGATAAAGCTCTTCCCCAATGATCTTTTTTTTTTTTTTTTGCTCAATTCAATTAATTAGTTATTCTATAACACGTTAGGGCATGATCCAAAGCAGCTTAACATCTGTAAACAGGCTATACAATTTTAATTTGCACTTTAGTGCCGGGAAGTTTAGTGCCAGTGGCAACAGTGGCAAGGACAAATTCCCTGAGATGGTATGAGGCAGATGGTATCTGGGTGGCAATTATTTTCCATTCTTATTGGTTTTGTCTTTGTTGCGGTGTGTTGTTCAGTGCATCGATGGATAACTTAAATGCCATAAACGCTCAAGCTATTCATGCAATATTCATCGTCCTTTTTGCCACCTTTTTGCAGACACTTACAGTTCTTACAGCTCAAATTGTCATAGTTCTTGAGTTGCTCTTCGTGAATCTTTAGACTGTTCATGTGGAACCATCCGAAGCTGCATGGAGTATAAAGAGAACTCCATACAGAGGTAGAGCCATAGCAAGAAGGACAAACTAAATTTCAGTCAAAATAATTATTATTATACTTAATGTACATTTCTGTTAAGGACAGTACACAAGATTCCTGATCACTAATGATTTCATTTCTAATCTGCCCTTTAGTCATAGGAGATCTAATACTCAACAGTCCTGTTTCAGATTAAAGGTACCAGTTACGCATTCAGTTTTGGTCTAATATTAATGAAGTTGCCAAGATAAACTTTCTGAGGATTTACGCATTTTGGTTTCTCAATATGGTGGACTATGAGTAATGACTCATTGTAGCAGAGGGTTAGTTTAGGCCAGGGGTGCCCATTACGTCGATCATGATCGACTGGTCGATCGCAAAGGCATTGTGGGTAGATCGCATGGCATTGAAAAAAAAGTTGGCACCAGCCCTTCATCCGTCCTCACAATGACATCTGACCTGACCTTTCTCTGACACACGCGCCACTGCGCATGTGCATACGACTGCGCTAAGTACAGCAAAACTCTAGCAAGCTAGTGAGTAAGAAAGGGGACAAAAATGAGTGGGAAAGCTGGACCGAGGAAAAAGCCGAAGACCTGCCGCTACCATACAGAGTGGGAGGAGGACTTCTTTTTCACAATGTCGTTCTCGAAGCGCGTTTGCCTCGTCTGTCAGTCTACAATCGCTTTACCGAAGAAGGGAAAATGTGGAGCGCCAATTTTCAGACTGTACATAAAAACTATGACACCGAGTTCATTCCGGTGATTCCATACCGTGCAAGTCATCAGAGTAAAGTAATGACAAAACAGTAATATAGGGGCACCGTGGCTTAGTGGTTAGCACGTTCGCCTCACACCGCCAGGGCCTGGGTTCGATTCCCGTCTCGGCCATGTGTGTGTGGAGTTTGCATGTTCTCCCCGTGCCTCAGGGGGTTTTTCACCAGGTTCTCCGGTTTCCTCCCCAGTCCAAAAACATGCACGGTAGGTTGATTGGCACCTTGGAAAATTGTCCCTAGTGTGTGTGCCCTGTGATGGGTTGGCATTCCATCCAGGGTGTATCCTGCCTTAATGCCTATAGACGCCTGAGATAGGCACAGGATCCCCGTGACGGAGGGTGACCCGAGGGAAGATCGGATAAAGCGCTAGAAGATGAATGAATGAATGAATGTTGATGCAGTAATGTGCACCCCTGGTTTAGGCTGTTATTCCACTCCCTGGCATTGGCTCTGGATAGCCACTGGTTGACTAGTCCTGTTCTTAGACTATGAACAATTTCTATATAAAGCCCACATTGTTTTTAGAGCACCTCTTTCAAAACCATCAGCGTTCAGTAACCATAACCTGCTGTAAAGTGCATTGCACAGGGACCGGAGCATACTAAGGCAAGTATATTCCAATAGTTTTATGGTAAAGTACATATTTTTTTACTTTAGAATCTGCTCAACCAATTGAACAGAAAGAGTGTCATAAACCATCTGGTCATTTCCACGCTTGTTTGACATGCGAGAAAATATTTATTCTGTTACATTTATTTATAGAATATTCATTCATTCATTCATTCATTCGTTCGTTCATTCATCTTCTACCGCTATATCCGATCTTCCCTCGGGTCACGGGGAGTCTGTGTCTATCTTAGGCGTCTATGGGCATTAAGGCAGGATACACCCTGGATGGAATGCCAGCCCATCACAGGGCACACACACTCACACACACACACACACACACACACATTCACACACTAGGGACAATTTTCCAAGGTGTGCCAATCAACCTACCGTGCATGTTTTTTTTTTTTGGACCGGGGGAGGAAACCGGAGAACCCGGAGAAAAAAAAAAACCCCCTGAGGCACGGGGAGAACATGCACAAACTCCACACACACATGGCCGAGACGGGAATCGAACCCGGACCCTGGCAGTGTGAGGCAAACGTGCTAACCACGAAACCACCGTGCTCCTATATTCTAGAATATTCAACATGATTATTAAAGAATGAAACAATGTTCTTTAAAAGAATCCTATTAGAGATGTCAAATGACTATATGAAAAAAAGACACATTCAGACCGCCACTGTAGCTGTTTGACCTGAAATATAAATCCGAGCAAGTAATGTCTTGTGTTTCTTGTTACTCACGCATTTGAACGACAATGCTTGACATTACGTGAGCTACTACATTTCTTTAGGTGACAATATTTGCACTACACTCGAATCCGATTTGTATATTTTTTGAATTTGTACGCTAAAGTATTTATTAAGTAATTGCTGATCTGAAAATGTTCTATCTGTACTCTGTGGCCATCTGTAAGTGGATGTAGGAGGCTAAATGTGTGCAGTTGCAGGTACATGGCACGAGGCACTCCAGAACGCATTAATGAAGCACTCAAGAACTCAGCGGAGACATGGTGTTTGAGTGCATCTTAAGTGCTTCACGTGGCATGACGAAAACAAGCGAAAGGCAAGATTTGGAGCGACTTCAAAACAAGAAAATTCAGAATGCGTCTTTTTGACTACCGCCTGAATTTGACACAGGAAGAAGAACATTCCATCCCATTAAGATTCCGTTTGCTATTGAAACAGGGCCCGCTATAATCAAGCACACACATTACTGCCATGACAACAGAAGAAGAAGAAGAAAAATAACAGGGAAAGGAAAAGCCTTTCAATGGCACTCAAGCGAGCAAAACCGAGCTAGATGGTCTGTCATAGCCTTTTCATTATCTAATGGAGGCCTTGGTTGGAAATTGGGTGAATTTTTTTAATTTCCTCCCCCCCCCCATATCTGGTAAACTGAACTACCCTTTTAGGGCAGGGAGAATTGCCCTGCACGCTTTCCTTCTACTTTAATCATAACGACTACCTTGTGGCAAATCCCACCAAGATAATCATTTTATAAACCACGAACAGCCGAGTCAAACTACTGATCTAAACAATAATAACAATAATTACCGTAAATTCTGGACTATAAAGCGCACCTGCATATAAGCCGCATCTGCTCTATTTAAAAAAAAACCCCAAAAAATTCATAAATAAGCTGCACCTGCATACAAGCCGCATCTGCTTTTGAATGGTAAATGTACATGTATGTACCTAAATAGATCCTTTCCTAACCTGTATTTTAACACGGTGTAACGGTGGACGCTGCACAGAGACGCGGAGATCCGGAATTCATACAAAACAGGATTTATTAGAATAAAGAACTCAGGAGACGCCGCTCATACGGAGCGGCCAGACAGGCTAGGGAGCCTTGCGCTCTGCGCGCCGTGGTACCGGGAGTACCGGAGAGCAGGAGCGGTGGCGGTGGCGGGGGGGTGGTTTTCACTTGGGGGTGGGGGTTGTGGCGGACTTGGAGTCCGGGAATCGGGAACAGACAAAGGTTAGGCATAAACATATATCGAGCGTCCGTGTCCGCGACACTAGGTATGTGCTACGAGCCCGGACGGGGATTGTAGAGTGAACCGGTCTTATATCGGGAGAGGGAAAATCAGGAATAGCTGAGGCTGTATTGTGTGTGTGTGTGTGTGTGTGTGTGTGTGTTGGGGGGGGTTGGGGGAGCAGGGAGGAGAGAGAGCACCGAGCAGCAACTTTACTGATTAAAACGGGACAGAACGAAGAGAAAATAAGCGCTATTTACAGTATTTATCTTCATTTCTCCTGTGTGTGAAATGACGTCACCTTAACCTTGTAAAGATAGAGTTTGTCCTCCTTCTATCCGCTTCTACCCACTTATATCTGCTAAAGAGGAACTAGCGCATTCTTCTTCTTTGCATTTATTTTGTGTTAGTTTTGATTCTAATTCCGGTTAGAGCCCCTAGCGGTCGGGAAAAAATCTGCAGAATAGCCGCACCTTATTATTAGCCGCATGGTTCAAAACCTAGGAAAAAAGTAAAAAGTAGTAGCGGCTTATATAGTCCAGAATTTACGGTAAATAAGCCTGATAACCTATAAAAAAAAAAAAGAGTCCACTGAAGAGTTGCTTTCTTTGTTTGCGTTTCTCACACATGTTTGTGCTGGTCATTTGCATTGTTCCAGCCTCAAATCATCCTCACCACCAAAGGTGAAAAAAAAAACAAACAAACAAACAAAAAAAAACCACACACTGATGATGGTCTTTTATACTAAAGATTGTAAAGGAGCATTTAGAAAGCAGGTGGGAAAATATCTCCGCACTATAGTTCAGGTAGAGAACAACATTTGGAAGAATTACTTTAAGTATACAGTTAAAAAAATAAAATAAATAAATATAAAAAAAAAAAACAAAGCTCACAAATGTTTTAAAGAATGTCACTCGTCTATACACCGCTGCTTCACTTTCTTCAGGTTATAATCCTGTCACAACATTTCAATGAGGTTGAAGTCAGGACATTATATTGGCCATCTAAACACATTTTCTTCATTAACTAGTCAAATCATGTCCACTGAGACGTTATTTATACACAAAACCTGAAAGGCACAACTGTAAAACACAAACTTGTAAATAACAAGCTTATTATTTAAAAGTATAAATTCCTGTCTAACTAGTTATTCACGCAGGTTCAGGCATGAGTTTTTTTTTAAGCTTAAAGCAATTATTCATTCATTCATTCATGCATATCATTCATTCAGCTTCATTCTTTCTACCGCTTTATCCGATCTTCCCTCGGGTCACGGGGAGTCTGTGTCTATCTCAGGCGTCTATGGGCATTAAGGCAACCCAGGATGGCACACACCCTGGATGGAATGCCAACCAACCATCACAGGACACACACAACACACACACACACACACACACACACACACACACACACACACACACACACACACACACACACACACACACACACACACACACACACACACACACACATTCATTCATACACTAGGGACAATTTTACAAGGTGCCAATCAACCTACCGTGCATGTTTTTTTGGACCGGGGAGGAGGGGTTGAACCGGGACAATGGAAACGGACCGAACCCGGAGAAAAAAGAACCCCTGATTGAGAAAAAAAACCCCTGAGGCACGACAATGCAACCTCCACACACACATGGTCGAGACGGGAATCGAACGTGATAAACGAACGTGCTAACCACCGTGCCCCTATCGTGCCCCTGATAAACCTTTAAACGAACGTGCTAACCACTAAGCCACCGTGCCCCTTTAAAGCAATTAAATTTCATTCATTCATTCATTCATCTTCTGCCGCTATATCTACCGCTATGTATATGGAATGCCAACCCATCGCAGGGCACACACACAACAAAACACACACACACACACACTAGAGACAATTTTCCAAGGTGCCAATCAACCTACCGTGCATGTTTTTGGACCGGGGGAGGAAACCAGAGAACCCGGAGAAAAAACCCGTGAGGCACGGGGAGAACATGCACAAACTCCACACACACATGGCCGAGACGGGAATCGAACCGCGGTGTTTAAACGAACGTGCTAACCACTAAGCCACCGTGCCCCTTTAAAGCAATTAAATTTCATTCATTCATTCATTCATCTTCTGCCGCTATATCTACCGCTATGTATATGGAATGCCAACCCATCGCAGGGCACACACACACACACACACTAGAGACAATTTTCCAAGGTGCCAATCAACCTACCGTGCATGTTTTTGGACCGGGGGAGGAAACGGGAACCGGAGAGAACCAGAGAAACCCGGAGAAAAAAAAAAACCCGATGAGAAAAAATGAAAAAAAACCCTGAGGCACGGGGAGAACATGCACAAACTCCACACACACATGGCCGAGACGGGAATCGAACCCGGACCCTGGTGGTGTGAGGCGAACGTGCTAACCACTAAGCCACCGTGCCTCTGGCAATTAAATTTGTTGAATTTAATTATAATGTGTAAAATATAATAGCATTGCAATATTAATACTTATTTTTTCCTTTCCGTATATGTACTTTTAACTACGCTGGATTCTGTCACTCACTGTCAAAATGATTTCTCATTTTTTCTACCCCTGCTTTGTATTTATGTCTACAGTAATACCTATTGATTGCCACAGGGAGATTTTTTTTACACATGAAATGCCGGTGTGGATAAAACCTGTCAGAATATGTCGTGTCTGAATTCCAGCAAACAGCCAAAATGATGTTTTATTGCTTGTGTACTTACAAAAGCATAAATGTATTTTAGCAAAATGGTACAGAAATGTTTCTTTTATTCATTTTCAGATCCGCCCAAAGCCATTTGTTTGTTTGCCAGCTGCCAGATTAACAAATATGGATGAACATTTTTTTTTTTTTAGGTTTTCTTTGCCAGTTTTGTTAAGAGTACTAAGTTGTTTACCATGATTACTTTAGACAGCTGCTGGTTAAATGAAATATTTTGAACATAAGATTCACATACCCATTTTACAAATCGCTGCTGCCTGGAAAAAAATGTTTTACTAGATTTTGAAGTGTATAGATTTGTACTGCAAATTCAGCACCGTTGGTGTTCGTAAAAATCATGTACTGATGTATGTGGAGGAGAATTGCGGTGCAGTAACGTGTTCACATTCCTCCTGAAGTTGTTCAGTCGGGTTTATGGCAGCGTTCTACAGCAGACCACTAAACGATCTTCCATGTAAATCTTGGTGGAGTAGTACGTTCCAATACTGCTGTCCATCAAGTGTATTTATTCTCTGAGATCATGGAGTGATGCTAACAGAAGATGTCAGATTTCAAAATGTAGTTTATATATTAAATATTATAAATTCTGATATGGGGGCACGGTGGATTAGTGGTTAGCACGTTCGCCTCACACCGCCAGGGTCCGGGTTCGATTCCCGTCTCGGCCATGTGTGTGTGGAGTTTGTGCATGTTCTCCCCGTGCCTCGGGGGGTTTTTCTCCGGGTTCTCCGGTTTCCTCCCCCGGTCCAAAAACATGCACGGTAGGTTGATTGGCACCTTGGAAAATTGTCCCTAGTGTATGAATGTGTGTGTGTGTGTGTGTGTGTGTGTGTGTGCCCTGCAATGGGTTGGCATTCCATCCATCCAGGGTGTATCCTGCCTTAATGCCCATAGACGCCTGAGATAGACACAGACTCCCCGTGACCCGAGGGAAGATCAGATAAAGCGCTAGAAGATGAATGAATGAATGAATGAATGAATGAAATTTTTCTCATTTATCTTAAAACATTTAGTACCAAAGGAAAAGAAAAGTATATGAAATGCAACAGATCAGAATGAGAAGGCAAAACAAAACAAAAAAACGTGTTCGCTTTGAACAAATTTCATTCTAATGTTCTTCCTGGTTGTCGGCATTTTTAAATGGTGCTCATAAACGGTGCGTAATCCTTTGTGGATTAGAACACAGTGCTGTTTCTTATTAGACCCCACACAGCTCGTTCATTCCTTCCACTTAGAAACAGATGCTCACGCTATTGAAATTTCCTATCATTAACCAAACATCAGTTGTAGGGTAACTTTACGTGCTAATGAACCACAATATAAAGTCGCAACATGTCATTTGTTGCTAGCATTGAAGTTTAGGGTCAGTGCTTTATTCAACACATTCCAAACATCGAAACAGATGGATAATAATATTAAAAAAAAAAAAATACATACAAATGCATTAGAAATGAAGATTGACATTTTAAATATTTTAGAATTTTGTAATAAGTCATATTTAGTTATTTTGTTCTCCAGGTTCTCCGGTTTCCTCCCCCTTCGGTCCAAAAAAACATGCACTGGTATGGTTGATTGGCACCTTGGAAAATTATCCCTAGTGTATGAATGTGTGTGTGAATGTGTGTGTGTGTGTGTGTGTGTGTGTGTGTGTGTGTGCCCTACGATGGGTTGGCATTCCATTCCAGGGTGTATCCTGCCTTAATACCCATAGACGCCTGAGATAGACACAGACTCCCCGTGACCCGAGGGAAGATTGGATATACAGCGCTAGAAGATAGAAGATGAATGAATGAATGAATGAATGAATAATGAATAAAAAGTCACAGATTTTATAGATTTTATATATATATATATATATATATATATATATTATATATATATTATCTGTGACTTTTATCATTTTAGGGTTTGATGCCGAATTCATATTCACTTATTATACATATTCACAGTCTAAGTAACCTTCATACTCCCTGATACTCCCTGATACTCCCTGATACTCCCTGATACTCCCTGATACTCCCTGATACTCCCTGTAGGGAGGTGGTGTGTAGCCCAGTGGTTAAGGTTAAGGTGTTGGACTCTGGACCAGAAGATCATGGGTTCAAACCCCACCACCACCAAGCTACCACTAGTGGGCCCTTGAGCAAGGCCCTTAACCCTCAATTGATCAGTTGTAAGTCGCTCTGGATAAGGGCGTCTGCCAAATGCCGTAAATGTAACCAGTAGTTAGTGGAAGTTGTGCATTCTCTGATAGATGTTTATTGTGATGATGCATTTCATTTATACTGCATTCTGGATTTTTTTTTTTGATGAGCCTTCCATGAAAACAATTTCCCTCCATTGTATAAATGTAATCACTGCAACGAAAACACAGAAAGGAATTTGAAAGGGAAAAAATCTGGTGAATTAGTTTAAATGCATTTCTTTTGCTTTTGTTATCTATTTGTATCTATAACACCCCCATTCTCTCTCTCTCTCTCTCTCTCTCTCTCTCTCTCTCTCTATATATATATATATATATACACTAGGGACAATTTTCCAAAAGTGCCAATCAACCTATCGTGCATGTTTTTTGGACCGGGGGGGAAACCGGAGAAACTGGGAAGAAAAAACCCCTGAGGCACGGGGAGAACAAGGAACATGCAAACTCCACACACACACATGGCCGATATGGGAATCGAACCCGGACCTTGGCGGTGTGAGGCGGAAAGGAAAATGTGCTAACCACTAAGCCACCGTGCCTCCTATATATATATATGATATATATATATATATATACACCTTACTCTTTCCTAGCTCCACCCTCCCAATTTCTCCAGGTTTCTCCAGGTTTGGGACCGGCACTAGGAATGCACTGGAAACCCTAACATCTGGGGCAAAGTGAGAAGTTGTGGTTTTTTTTAAGGGTCTTGCTCAAGGGCCCACTAGAGGCAGCTCGGCACTTTTTGGACTCAAACCTGCGACCTTTCAGTCCAGAGCGCAATGCCTTAATCACTGAGCTACCAAATTAAAGTACATACCATACCTTGCTTCCAAATATTCATTTTATTTAAATTTGCCAAACATCACAGGTAAAGGGTGAACCAACAACAGGGTCAGGATACGCACTTATAAATTTGTATTTCATTTGATCAAAATTTTGAAATTAATTGAAATAAATTAATATTTATTCTGTAATGCACTTATATATTATTATATATATATTATATATATATATATATATATATATATATATATATATATATATATATATATATACATTTTTGCTGTCATGCAAGTACATTCCTAGAGACAGCCACGCTCATACTGATCCTGGACCAGCAGTTATGAGCAGCTTTTCTCTGGATAAGCAACTCGAAGCAGCAGCAGGCAGTGGTTTGAGTGAGAATATTGCACAGTATATTGCTAGTCTCAAGCCGGTGGTCTGTGGCCAGGGAAAGGTTGTGCCTTACACACACTCCACCAATGCCAAACATTTTAGTTGACATTTCATGAAACAAGTGAAATAAAAACCCAGCAAAAATGATACGGTTTAATGTTTGCACATCAGAATGCTAATACCTTTTTTTTTAATGTTTATATTTTATATTTGACGCTTTATTGATGAAAACCTGTGAGCGTTGCGTTATCCATTTCTGCAGGTGCATTATTTTAAAATTACATACATAACAAGCGCCATTAGCAGATTCGCATAATGACAGTTAGACAGTTATTTCATTGTAATTTTCTTTATTATTCATTAAGTAGATATCAAAATCTAATTGGGCATTATGTCCTATTTAAAGCCCTTTTAGCCATTTAAAGACAAATAGGTTTCATTTTTGACATGCAGATTTTTGTGTGTGAAAACAGTGGATTTCCACAGGACAGCTATAATATTAAAACCGCTAACAGGTGGTGTGATTAACATTGATTATTTTCTTACACTGCCACCTGTCGAGGGGCGACCTGGTGTGTTGGAAGCAGAAAAATATGCTAAAGAGTAAAGATTTGAGACCATGTAGTGAATGCATTTTTTTTTTTTAATAAACAGTGTTGTGAGGTTTTCAGTGTTCATTCATTCATTCATTCATTCATCTTCTACAGCTTTATCCGATCTTCCCTCGGGTCACGGGGAGTCTGTGTCTATCTCAGGCGTCTATGGGCATTAAGGCAGGAAACACCCTGGATGGAATGCCAACCCATTGCAGGACACACACACACACACACTAGGGACAATTTTCCAAGGTGCCAATCAACCTACCTTGCATGTTATTTGGACCGGAGGAGGAAACCGGAGAACCCGGAGAAAAACCCAACCTCCTGAGGCACGGGGAGAACATGCACAAACTCCACACACACATGGCCGAGACGGGAATCAAACCCGGACCCTGGCGGTGTGAGGCGAACGTGCTAACCACTAAACCACCGTGGCCCTTAGGTTTTCAGTGTTTGCAGTTTTAATATCTATTATCTTAATATTTAATATTAAAAATTTAAATGTACAGTAAAGTAACCTTTATTTGTCACATATACATTACAGCACACTGAAATTATTACTTCGCATATCACAGTATTGTTTGGAAGCTGGGGTCACAGGGTTCAGCCATTATACAGCACCCCTGGAGCACAAAGCGTTAAGGAGCCTTGCTCAAGGACCCAAGAGTGGCATCCGATCCATAGCCCAGCATCCTAACCACTGAACTATACCTTCCCCTTGTTTTCTCATATCCCAGGAAACTGGGGTCAGAGCTTAGGGTCAGCTACGGTAAAGCGCCCCTGGAGCAAAGGGGTGTCCAGCTCGGTGTCCAGCTGGGGCTCAAACCGCCAACCTCAACATCAGGAACACAGAGCCTTAAACACTGCATCACCATACAGTATATCAGGGGTGTCCAAACTTTTGGTAAAGAGGGCCAGATTTGGTGAGATTTGGTGAGGTGAAACTATGTTGGGGCGGCGGACATTCAGTCTGACATTCCTTGAACATTAAAATTAAATGCAAATTAACAAATTAATGATTTTTTTTTTTTTTTTTGCAAATGGCAGACTTTTAATTTCTTCACTCATAAAACAAATAAATCTAAACAAGTTTTTACTAAAATGATTTTGTCTTTCATTTCATATTTACGGCCGTATATAAACTAAACTAAGAAAACGTTCAGTTCAGGAAGATTAAACATATCTTAGGTTGATTTGAAACATTTTATATTATTCACTATTAAATGGCAAACTGTAAAACTGTAAATCCAAATCCTGTCAACAGGAAAACAAATACTAGCATTGATCTTACTCTGAAGTACAAAACAAGGGCAGATAAAAAGGATAAAATGTTATTTTATTTTGCCTTAATTGATGAATACAGTGGAATTTTATAGCTTTACCTCCTTCTTCTCTGACCTTTACGCGACGGTGCAGCTACAGGTCTTCTGGTCAAATTTAATATAGCTTTTTTTGTATTCTTGTATTTTATACTGTTGGTCAACAGTGCTGGCGGGGCCGCATATTATTGATTTTATGACAGAGCCTGCGGGCCGGGGGAAATTTGTACAAGGGCCGCATTTGGCCCCTGGGCCGGACTTTGGAGATGCCTGATGTATATGTTCTTTCTCTCTCTCTCTCTCTCTCTCTCCGTTGAGTTACATGTCCCACTGCTGAGCTGCCAGTGATCCAGACCCACTCTGCACTCTGTTCCTGTCCGAACCTCATGGTGACTCCGCCCCCGGTTGATGATGCCTCAAACAAATTCATGAATACACTCCTCACTACACAATAAACATCCTCAACCACACACAACACAAATGAGGATGAGGTTCTCTGTTGAGTCGGGTTCCTCTCAAGGTTTCTTCCTGTTCCCAGGGAGTTTTTCGATTCGTCTCAACAAGAAACAAAAGTGATTTTCACTTTTCACACATAAGTATTATGTAAAGCTGCTTTGAGGCGATGACACATTGTAAACAGCGCACTATAAATAACATAAAATTGAATTGAATTGTGGGGGGCACGGTGACTTAGTGGTTAGCATGGTCACCTCACACCGCCAGGGTCCGGGTTCGATTCCCGTCTCGGCCATGTGTGTGTGGAGTTTGTGCATGTTCTCCCCGTGCCTCGGGGTTTTTTTTCTCCGGGTTCTCCGGTTTCCTCCCCCGGTCCAAAAACATGCACGGTAGGTTGATTGGCCCCTTGGAAAATTGTCCCTAGTGTATGAATGTGTGTGTGTGTGTGTGTGCCTTGCGATGGTTTGGCATTCCATCCAAACCTTATTCCTCCTGCCTTAATGCCCATAGACGCCTGAGATAGGCACAGACTCCCCGTGACCCGATGGAAGATCGGATAAAGCGGTAGAAGATGAATGAATGAATGATTGATGAACTGTGGGGTGTGTGCTAGTCTGCAGTGGTCAGTATCTACGGTATCAAACCTTCTCCAAGATGGGAACAGTGATGAATCGTCAACAGGGTCCGGTGCAGCCAAGGCTCTCTAAGGCATGATGGAAGTGAAGGCTGGAGTGTGTGTTAGGATTCAACAGACAAGCTCCTGTAGTTCAAATTGCTGAAGCAGGTAAGGCTGTTAACCCCTTGTGGACGATTGTCGCAAAATCGCCTCAAACTGCTTCCAGCCCCAAACACAGCCAATTTAATGTATGTATTCCTCGAATGCCAGTTTGTGCATATTTGACACGTACCATAGATCCGAGACACTAATCGTGCCATCTAGCGCAATAATAATTCAATGTATATAATAATAATTATTAATACATAATTAATTACATATTTTTTATATGATATTAATGACAACAAGGGGTAAATTAATGCTCAGGTCATAATGCTATGTAACGTTGTGGAGAACAGCGTGGATGATCCTCTGAGGCAACCCCTCACAGGAACAGCCAAAAGAAGTGTAAAACATACATACACATGCACATATGTGTGTATACACACTCAAATAAATACACTTTACTCGTATCCTAATAACACAATATTGTGATTTTCTAGCTTTTTGGCCGTCTATTCTTTGTGCCATGTTTAAAAGGAATATTAATCAAAGTACAAGCTATCTCAAATGAACACTTCTTTTTCTTGTCATTAAAAGCATAAACAAGCATGCAACAGAACAACAAAGCAATGTGTTTTTCCTTTAATCATTATTCATAGTTGCCCAGACACATGTATATACAAATACAGACCTTTTTTTATTATTATTATTATTATTATTTGTTTCAAAATTCTGTTCCTGTTTGTACAGTGGTGAACGCCGATCAAACACAGCACCAAGAGATGCCAAGGAAAAATGACAATCACAAACAAATAAAAACAAATCAAATCAAAATGATAATAATAATAATAATTAAAAAGGAGAACATGGGCCTTCTGATGTACAGTATATGTACAAATGAGTTATCCCCAGAATAGGAGAAACAAAAAATGGTAAGGGTCGAGTAAACAACAAAGTAAAATAAATCCCTACAAACAAGAAGAAAGGTGCCAGTAACTGGATGGTACACTGGTTTTGGCATTTTAAAGGATTTAAGGACTACGGCAAGAAAGGCCACCTCATTGACAACCAAACGTGGCTGCATCTCGCAAAGAGGGAAAAAAGGGCAAGAGTCGCAAGCGTCGAGTTTTGGTGTTACATCATGAATTCCTTTGTTTAAATAATAAATTACTTAATGAATGACAAATTCGTCTTAAAAGAAAACAAACATAACCTTGCTCTATAGCGGTATTCTTTCTGCCAGTCCGTAATAAGTGTTCTATACAGTCATCCTCCATCCTGCTGGGTGGATAGTGTGGGTAAACACATTTCATATGCGCATCTGTGCAACGCTTCCTTTTAATGGACAACGCTTCGAGAGAATTTATGTTATCAACATACAGAACAACCAGAGGTGAAAAAAACAAGCAAAAACAACACTTTTATCTAACATGTTTTTCATTGTCAAGTTCATGCGCATGCCACATAATGAAGCTGACAAGTCCTTTATGGGAGGGGGAGGGGAAAGGGGAGGGGGGGGGGGATCAAATCAAATAAAATAAACAGGCTTGAACAAGAAATGCTTTCAGACAGTGAAATCCTCACAAACACTGAATCCAGTTACATACAATCCGCCACCGCGCTCTGGCTGAAGCTTGTGATCGATGGTGATGGCGGGAGGAGATCTGAAATACACGCGTGGAAAAGATGAAACGCTCCGGATGCCGGGTGGTTTCCCTTCACAGATCTAAGTTTGTTATGTACTGGCTCCACTGGCTTCTGAAAATCACCGTTCATATATATATATATATATATATATAATATATATATATATATATATATATATATATACGCTCGCCTCAGCTCACATTCAGATTCACTTTAATAGCTTTTTTTATTTGTTTGTTTGTTTGTTTTATAGAAAAGATTTAATCAAATGAATACCTCCATATCAAACACTATATACAAGAGCTTTCGCATATAATAATAATAATAATATTAATAATAATAATAACAATGATAATGTAGGTGATGTTTTCTGTAGGTGTTTAATGACATCTTGACTACATCAGGATACACAGTATCCATGTAATTGCGCCTTATTTCCTGGTTTAAAGTGTGTATAAAGTATGAGAGGCATTATAATCAAGAGTATAAATGGTAGGTATACAAATACTATTATATTAGAGTTCTAAAGGCTTCCGTCGTTTTTGGATTTTGGACCATGAAATTAAGCACATGTGGTGGCATTTTTCCTCCTCTCTAAATTAAACACCCCAAGTGGTCTTTCTCCACAATCGCTCGCCGTTAGAACAGGAATGCACCTCCTCTCCAGCATCCCAGAAAGGAAACGTAAAAAGGGGAAGAAAGAAAAAAAAAAAAAATACAGGCCTACCGAGAATCGGTAAAGCAGAAACAATTACACAATATCAGACCATTTAAAAAAGTTCCCACCATTGTTTATTGTGCCTAGTGCCTAATTACCCATGCCTTCACCAACACCGCTTCGCAGTACGAGCTGTTACTTGCGTTATTTCACCCACGCGTAACGCTCCGGGTTTAAAACACTCCCGGGCAAATCCGAGTCACCTCAGCATTGTCCATGCAATTAACCTTCTAGTTCTCAATACCACAAATACAGACACAGCATAGGCTCTACATGCCAGCCACACCGAAACCTCGTTACAGAGTCACCGAGGTCTAACCGGGCGTGCTCTGGTCTTCCTTGAGCCTACGGGTATGACAAAAGCACATTTCATATTCGAAGGCTGCCATGCAAAAGGCAAAGAACAGGCTCACAAAGAAATTTGGTGTCATAGTTAATGTTAACGTTATACAGTATAAGAACGCACTTCGCATGGGTTAACTGCCATTTCAGTGCAGTTGAAAATACAACGCTTTTTCGAAGTTGAAATACATTTTTTATTCCAGCCCTGGATCTTATTTGCAAAGCTGACTCCAAGAGACGCTACTATTAACGTTCCGAACATTTAGGGGGGGAATAATGTTAACCGTGTGCAGTCTCTCGCGCCGCTGTATTTACAGAGCTGCACACTCGCAGTCATTATGACCGGGAGTTTTTTTTTTGACGATTCGTTAATGCTGCTGTTTTATAACAATAGATAAAAGCCAACAAGGAAAAAAAGAAAAAGAAAAATAGAGTTATTTACGCTGCAGTAGTAGGTTTCTCCTACAAAATACAAAAAAAGCACTGTTTTAATGCTGTGGTCGACTAAGATAACGTCTCTTTGTTTTGCAGAGAACAAATGTTTTACCTCACGCTCATTTCCAATCCAACATTATGTCAATTAACGAGCACAAACAGCCATTTTTCCCCTTTGAGTGCAATCCAGACTTCCAGCCATCTGCACATACACACTTTTAGTCAAATTTCGATTTTGACAATCTGTTGATCTTTGCCAAATTGTATGGGGTACGGGGGGGCGGGGTGGTGGTGGGGATTAAGCCAACAGGAACGAGGCAGACAAATAGACTTTCAACGTCTCAGAAATCTGTACCAGGGAACACCCTTGATGTATACACGCGTTTATTTGAATTAAAAACCACTTAAATCCAAAGTTTGGCTAAACGGCATGGATCCTAAGCGATGTTACAACAGGACTAAGTTCACCACTGATTTTCTAAAGGCCGGATTTTGCTTTTCTCCTTCATACTACTAATCATTCTTTTCTTCTTGATAAAGGACCACTTAAATATTTGGGAAAAGGGGCCAAATGTAGCGCTCCTGGAGAGTCTCAGAGGAATCCTGTGGCCTGGAGCCCTTGTCTGTACAAGCCTTGTTGGCTGCTTGGGCAAGGAGCAGTGGGGGCTTCTGGGACTTGTCTGCAGGAAGGACATACGAGGCTATAAGGTGAGAAGTGCAGAAATGCAGAACAGCAGGAAAGCCATCAGCAGACGCGCCATCAGGGGCCGATGCCCTGAATTAGCTGTATCGCTCCGAGATGGTTCAGCTGATTCGGGACTGGTGTCATCTGGAAAGGAGGCGGAAAAAATTGTGTTGAGCTCCACAGCAGGATAAGAATAAAATTCATATACAGGTGTCTGAATAAGTACTTCCATTTATGAATAGAATTCCTTTATTTATCAATGCAACATCAAATCAGATTATGTGTGCCAACTTTAATGGGATAGATACAGTGGAATGTTTTTTTTTTTTTTAATTAAATAAAAACAATATTTGTGGTAGTAGAGACTTTAAATGCCTATCTGTTCCCAGATAGTAAAAAGCGTGCATGTAATACTAATTTTATTGTGTATCTGAGCCACAGAATTCAAAATTCTAATAAACAAATGGAAAAATAATAATAATACAAAAATAAAATGGGGTCAAAATTGATTTTTCAAGGAACCAGTGGTGGCGAACACAATCAATTGTACGCTCTGATCAAATTTTGTGGTTAATGGCTTGCCAAAATCAATTCTTGGTTTTTATAATAACTGTGTGTAATCCACCTGCACCAGTCACGTAGATGTCTCCACTCGTGCACTTCATCCAAATAGCAATGGCTGGAGGTTTTACTGCTTCGGATTGTGCATTGGAAATTGTTTGAAATCATATCACTAAGTAAAGTAATTATCAATTCATTATAAAGAATCTCATGTTTAAAAAATGAAAGTGATTTTTTTGTATACCTCAGGAAAAAAAGAGTAAAAGAGTAATTGTGTAAACACAGCGAGACTTTCTTAATGTAACCCAGCTTGACATTCCTAGTTTAATGTATAAAGTTAAATTATTAACGTATAATTGAAGCTTTAGCATTATAGCACAATCATTCAATCATTCATTCATCTTCTAACCACCGTCTAAATAACACTTCTACCCACTAACTTCTAAACCGCTACCACCCTACAAATACCCCTACCGCTATTATCCGATCTTCCCTCGGGTCACGGGAGTCCTGTGTCCTATCTCAGGCGTCTATGGGCATTAAGGCAGGATACACCCTGGATGGAATGCCAACCCATCGCAGGACACACACACACACACACACATTTATACACTAGGGACAATTTTTTCCAAGGTGCCAATCAACCTACCGTGCATGTTTTTGGACCCGGGAGGAAACTGGAGAACCCGGAGAAAACCCCCCTGAGGCCCGGGGACATGGCCAAGACGGGAATCGAACCCGGACCCTGGCGGTGTGAGGCGAACGTGCTAACCACTATAATTCTCGTCTCGGCCATGTATGTGTGGAGTTTGTGCATGTTCTCCCCGGGTTTTTCTCCGGGTTCTCCGGTTTCCTCCCCGGTCCAAAAACATGCACGGTAGGTTGATTGGCACCTTGGAAAATTGTCCCTAGTGTATGAATGTGTGTGTGTGTGTGTGTGTGTGTGTGTGTCCTGTGATGGGTTGGCATTCCATCCAGGGTGTATCCTGCCTTAATGCCCATAGACGCCTGAGATAGACACAGACTCCCCGTGACCCGAGGGAAGATCGGATAAAGCGGTAGAAGATGAATGAATGAATGAATTTTGTGTTATGTAACCATGCAATCTAAACATGATTGTTCAATATTTTTTAATCTCGAGTATAATGAGTTACTTGGGTTTTTTACACCGAGCTAGCTTCGTGTTTCCCGTTTCCTCGTGACAGGAAGGTGAAAATACTTTCAGATGTGAAAAAAAATGATTCAAGACATGTTTCAGAGTAAAATTGTTCCCTAATGATAGCGCCAGCTTGGCAGTGCGACAGGATGTGTTTAATGGTCAGGGGGATTTGATATGAAAGGCATAGGGGCCCAACAATAGCGCCCCATGGGTAAGTTTTGAGTGGCCGAGTCGGCACCTGGTGCAGACCACATGATCCTGTATTGATTTGGAGTTATAGTAAGGCTTTACGCTTGTGATTGAACATTACTATGTGTGTCCGTCTGATGTTCTTTACCTCATAGCAATAAGTAAAAAACAAAAAAATGATTAAAGCTTGCTTGGAAAAAAAGCAGACAGGCTGGAGGAATGTGAGAAGGCAGTAGCAACAGGTGTAGAACACAAAGAGGCAAATGTGCTAGTGCAGATGGAGAAGTTTGCTGCCTGGTTCACCGGGGAGAACATCAGAAAGGCAGGCAGGCATGCATGCAACGGCTCCTCCACACACTCCCTAGGTACCAAGACTAATAAATCAATGGCCCCATGCTGACACGCACAAAAAGGATGTGTGTATTGTTTGGGCAAATGTGCACTCCAATAAAATCCCGTTCAGCATGCACGTTCATCCGCTGTCATCAATCACAATTTATTTATTTGTATTTTTGTGTTTATATTTACACGCAGAGGGTGTTTAGACTGAGTCTGTAAAATATGAAAAATAATAGAAAATGTCAAAAGATGTGTATTCATGTGTTCGGTCAAAGGCACTACAGGAAAGCGAGGGAAATCTAAAATGCCTCAATCCCTGGCATGACCAAGTCGCTTGTTCATTAACTAATCCATCCATCCATCCATCCATCCATCTATCCATCTACCCATCCCTCCATCCATCTATTTATCTATCCATCCATCTATCTGTCTGTCTGTCTGTCTATCTATCTATCTATCTATCTGACTGACAGTCTGTCTGTCCGTCCGTCCATCCATCCATCTATCCAAATGTCTGTCTATCTATCTATCTATCTATCTATCTATCTATCTATCTATCTATCTATCTATCTGACTGACAGTCTGTCTGTCTGTCTGTCCGTCCGTCCATCCAACTGTCTGTGTGTCTATCTATCTATCTATCTATCTATCTATCTATCTATCTATCTATCTATCTCTCTATCTGACTGACAGTCTGTTTGTCTGTCCGTCCGTCCGTCCGTCCATCCATCCATCCAACTGTCTGTCTGTCTATCTCTCTATCTATCTATCTATCTATCTATCTATCTATCTATCTATCTCTCTATCTCTGACTGACAGTCTGTCTGTCTGTCTGTCTGTCCGTCCATCCAACTGTCTGTCTGTCTGTCTATCTATCTATCTATCCATCCATCCATCCATCCATCCATCCATCCATCCATCCATCCATCCATCTATCCATCTATCCATCCACCAGTCTGTCTGTATGTCTGTTTATCTAACTATCTAAGTGATATGTATATAAGGAATTGAGTAACATACTATCAAAATAGCACCAGGGACCCCCACATGCTGTGCAAGGAAATGTAAAACCATGCTCTTGAAAAAGAAACGAACAAAGTGACAGAACACACACACACACACACACAGGAGAGAGCAAGAAAATCGGCGGAAGAGAAAGAGAATCCAATACATACTAACCTCTTGGTTCTAATGAATTGTCTACTTTGTCATTAACGTCAAACACTCGGTCGTGAACGCCTATGATTTTCACACAGCTGTCTAGAAAACAGAAAAGGAAGAGAGGGAAAAAAAATATTAGAAGCCAGACATGCTAGAGCCACCGCGATGTCTCTCCCAGCCCACCAAAGAGAGATTAATGAAAATAAAAACAACAAAACAACAAAACACAGAAAGCAGACAGAGCAGCTTTAATAAATACATTAGTGAACACTGTTATATGTAACTTAGGACACTTACTTGCTGGTCTTACGAAAACTTTCAGCTTAAGACAGCCTTTTCTTCCACTTTCTGTAACCATGGACGCTGCAACACACACACACACAAAACAAATACCAGTTCCTTTCAGTTCGGCTGCATTCTTTTCCACATAGACGTGTTCGGAAAAAGACTTCTCAGAACGTCCACTTTCACCATCATAAACAATATGTGAATTTAGTACAGTGTTCCTCAGCAAGGTCAGGCTAAGCATACACAAACTGTAATCCATGCTGTAATCCTTTAATAACAATGATATTTACATTTAAACCTGATACTTTACATTGCTAGATGTTAATCTTATTAATCCTAATCATACTGATCTCGCTTTTCTAATTCTTATCTCACTTATGATATTTAAATAAACCTGATACTTTACATTGCTAGATGTAATTCATTCATTCATTCATCTTCTAGCGCTTTATCCGATCTTCCCTCGGATCACGGGGAGTCTGTGTCTCAGATAGATCTCAGGCGTCTATGGGCATTAAGGCAGGATACACCCTGGATGGAATGCCAACCCATCGCAGGGCACACACACACACACATACACACACATTCATACACTAGGGACAATTTTCCAAGGTGCCAATCAACCTACCGTGCATGTTTTTGGACCGGGGGAGGAAACCGGAGAACCCGGAGAAAAACCCCCTGAGGCACGGGGAGAACATGCAAACTCCACACACACATGGCCGAGACGGGAATCGAACCCGGACCCTGTCGGTGTGAGGCGAACGTGCTAAGCCAGCGTGCTCCTAGATGTAATTCTTATTAATCCTAATCATACTGATCTCGTTTTTCTAATTCTTATCTCACTTTTTATTATTTCTTTAGTTGTAAAATTGAATGCAATATTAACAATGACCATATAAACTACTACATTATACTAAAACAGAGAAAATGCCACTCTGGAACTACGGATGATTATAAAAATGAGTACGATGAGATGTTTTTTTTTTTTCCCCCCGAGGTTTCAAAAAGATAAGCAAAATCACATTTAATGGCAATTCTTACAATAAAAAAGCTAAAACTACAATAATAAAGCGTGCAGAGGTTTTTGTTTTTCACATCGGTTGAAGCTTAGAGGTTTCTGCCAGCACCTAAAAAAGAAAGTGTGAATGGGATCTCCATTTCCCCTCTCCTAATCTCAAGCAACAACCGCACCGTCCCACAGGCCATTCCTCATTCCTTTCCAGCAAAGTTTGTGGTCTCATTCAGGAAATTGCTCCTTTCCATTGGAATCTGAAAAGCTTGAAGTCGGGGAATGTGCTGGTGAAAAAAATAGAATATCGTGTCCTTTGTTATTTGCGACTGTTTTGTTTTAACCCCGGGATAGAGGAGGTGATGAACCTAATCGTAGTGTGTAAAATGTTGGAAAAGATTTAAAGTAAAGTTAAAAAAATCATCTGGAAAAAATGTATAGGACCAAATATTAGAATAATTAGAAACAATTAGAATAATTAGGAATAAATAAATGGCTACAAAAGAAATGTATTTATTTTACATAGAAAAGTATACAAAGTATTATCGAGTATATGAGAGAATTTTGATTATTAATAAAATCATATCTCTGTAAGATATTGTAAGACTTTTTCTTATATTATTATTATATATATATTATATATATATATATATATATATATATATATATATATATATATATTTATTATTATAACTATTATATATTACTATTATATTATTATTATTATTATTATAATATATTATTATCTTATATATATATATTATTATATTATATTTCTATATATATTATATATATATATATATATATTATTATATTATATATATTATTATTATTATTTCTCTCTTTCTCTTCTTCTTCGTATTCTTCTATTCTTCTATTCTTATCTCCTCCATCTCTATATATCTATATATATATATCTATATATCCTCTATATATATATATCTATATATATAAGAAAAGTCTCCTACAATATCTTACAGAGATATGATTTTATTAATAATCAAAATTCTCTCATATACTCGATAATACTTTGTATACTTTATCTATGTATACTTTATATTGTATATATATTCTATATATCTATATCTATAATATATATCTATATATAGATATATAATATATATAATATATATATATATAGGGGCACGGTGGCGTAGTGGTTAGCACGTTCGCCTCACACCGCAGGATCCGGGTTCGAATTCCACGTCTCGGTCCATGTGTGTGTGGAGTTTGTGCATGTTCTCTCCCCCGTGCCTCAGGGGGTTTTTTCTCCGGGTTCTCCGGTTTCCCCCCAGGTCCAAAAACATGCATGATAGGTTGATTGGCACCTTGGAAAATTGTCCCTAGTGTATTGAATGTGTGTGTGTGTGTGTGTGTGTGTTGTGTGTGTGTGTGTGTGGCCCTGAGACTGTGGGTTGGCATTCCATCCAGGGTGTATCCTGCCTTAATGCCCATAGACGCCTGATATAGGCACAGACTCCCCGTGACCCGATGGAAGATCGGATAAAGCGGTAGAAGATGAATGAATGAATGAATATATATATATAATATATATATATATATATATATATATATATATCTATATGATATATTAAATGCCCCAAATTCCCGGCCTTGTGCAAATCCAGCCTCAACTGTCCTCAGTACAAAACCAAGCGAGCATGTCAGAAAAGTTATTTATTATGAAATGTATTATTTATCAAATTTATCATTTAAAAAGAACCCAAATAATTTGTTGTTTTCTAGTGAAATACTCATCATTATATCTAATGACACTTTATAAGGGTTTCTCAAATTTTCAATTCCACCAATACCACTACTACTCTAAATAATAATAATAACAATAATAATAATAACAATAATAAAAATAAAAAACATAAAATAAACATCATAATAATTGTAATATAGCCCTGATTACATCTGCAATGGAAGTGAAATAGTTACACATGCTGATAGAGTATACTTTAATACTTAATGTCACTTCATAATGCATAATGTCAATTTCTTTGTACATATATATATATATATATATATATATATATATATATATATATATATAAATAAAATACTCATATCTAAAATGTTTCATGTCAATGACTGATCCCGATCCACAAACATGTACAGTGTTCTACCACGTTTGACCAGTCTTAATCAGTTCAACCACAAATCCACACTAGAATGCCAAAAACTGTACGAACAATAAAAAAAAATGTATCCTCAATAAAAAGAAAGCAAAGACTGAAATTCCCAGAGCAGGAAAACATTTACATCCATTCTACGAACACCACAATAACAAGCATCCAGTGGGAGGTTTGTGATGTGAGAGGTAAAAGCATGCTAATTACCATGACCTTTATTTAGTATTTTGAATAGAGCAAGCAAAAGCAGACGCATTAAAAATGCAGCCAGGAGCTACAAGAGTCCAGCCAGATAAGATCTTGAAAAATGTGGATCATTTTCTCTTCCCTGTTTAACCCCTTCTGCTTTTTCTTTTCTTTTTTTTTATCATTCTGTGGTTAAAATGCGAGAACGAGGAGAGCACGTGGAGAGCAAATGACTAAAACTTGGCTGTGTATATTTGATTCCAGGGTATGCCAGAATAATGCTCGTATGATAATATTGAGCTAATGTTTGAATGTGTGAGAGTAGGAGATTGTGAGCAAGCACAAGAGAGAGAGAGAGAGAGAGAGAGAGAGAGAGAGAGAGAGAGAGAGGAGAGAGGAGAGAGATGAGAGAGAGTGAGAGAGAGAGAGAGAGAGAGGCAAAACCATAGCTTAACTTAAATAAATAGTTATAAAGAGGCATTCATTTTTTTCACTCTGCATTTACTCATTGCTGTCTTTCTTCTTCTTTTTTTTTTACCTCTCTGCCTCTCAGTCCTATTGAAGCAGGGGTAACGCTTCGGCTTGGGGGATCCACCTAAAATAAAGTGTACTTGTTGCTATGGGTTACACAAAAAGCCTTGTATAACTTATTTACAAAAAAATAAAAGGAAGGAAAGTTTTTTCTGCTCACTTGGAGCGACTTTAAAAAGCTGCATTGAGCGATGTCGCTCGGCAACTGGTGTAAACATTTTTGCGTGATGTGCATCCGTATAGAAGGCTAGTTCATTAATGAACACCAAAACACATGCCATGGGTGCCTTTTGCCCTCGTGTTCCAGTTACATTTAGCTTTGAGTTGTGCGGACTGGACACCCGACTGAGCTGAAGAACAACAATGTGTAGACGAATGCACAAAAAAAGAGAAATGCAGGAAAAAAAGATGATGAGACACTGTTCAAGTGTTTTGGATTATTGTAATGAACTCCTTTTAAATACCATTAAAGGACACTTTCGGATTGGTTCGGGTGAAGTTCTGATAATACAGTAGAAATAAAGCCCAGATAAATATACAACGCTCGTCAACTATGACTGCTTACATAACAAGGACACTTTATAGGGTAAGTTCTCAAATTCCTGACCTGTCGAAGTGTCTTTCATTGCTAGTTTCATTCATTCATTCATCTTCTACCGCTTTATCCGATCTTCCCTCGGGTCACGGGGAGCCTGTGCCTATCTCAGACGTCTATGAACATTAAGGCAGGATACACCCTGGATGGAATGCCAACCCATCGCAGGACACACACACACTCACATTAACGCATTCACACACATTCATATACTAGGGACAATTTTCCAAGGTGCCAATCAACCTACCGAGCATGTTTTTGGACCGGAGGGAGGAAACCGGAGAACCCGGAGAAAAACCCCCTGAGGCACGGGGAGAACATGCACAAACTCCACACATGGCCGAGATGGGAATCGAACCCGGACCCTGTCGGTGTGAGGCGAACGTGCTAACCACGAAACCACCGGGCCCCCTGCTCATTGCTTTTTTTTTTTTGATTATGACCGACGTTCCCGGTGATGGGCCAGTGGTTACACTTCAGGATTACTAACCCTCAGTGGTTCAAGCCCCCAGCCCCACCATGCTGCCCCTGTTGAACACTTGCGCAAAGGCATTTAACCCAATCTTCTCCAGAGGTACTGTATCATGGCTGACCCTGTCCTCTGACCCCAGCTTCCAAACGAGCTGGGGCATGTGGAGAAAATTTCACCGTGCTGTAATCTATATGTGACGAATGAAGGCTGTTCTAAAACGCACCAGTAAGCTGTTTTCTGTCGCATTCTGGGCAGCTGTAAGGGACTTTTCAACCGCTATTGATATTTTAACGGCTTAGTGATATTCGTTTATTGAAATGTCCAACGCGCCCCACTGACACCGTGGCACACGCAGCTCAAATTTAACCAGGCTGTGTTGAGAAAATCCTTCCGTTTGGGATTCTCTATCGAGCGTGTTGTGTTCAGCTGCTGTGATTCAGATGATGTGCGATATTGTAAATGACATTATTGAATGCGTTCGCTGACAGCTCCTCCACTGCGTTTATGTTATGCCCACCTGCAAACTTCCTAAACGGGGGGGTGTTTTCTTCTATTTTCATTAGTTGTGACAGGATGTTTGTGTGCACACGTGCGTGCCATGCTAAAGCAAACCACTGACCTTTGAAAGTGGTAGCGCTATGGGTTAAGATGCGTTCGGATTCCAGGACTACTGCTGAGCCCCTCAGCAAGACCCTTAATAATCAAGATTGATACACAGTGCTTGTATTAACCCTGTATTAATGCTGTCGAGGTATTCTGAATACAGCGAGCCTCATACACACACATTTGCACGCATATTCTTTCCTTGGGGCAATTTGGCACAGTATTCTATGAGCATTGCATGTAAAATAGTGTATTTCATAATGTATTATTTTACTGTATAAAGGTGTCCAGCCGTGTGTAAAATAGGACAAATGACTAAAACTTGGCTTTAATCAGGAGATACAGTTTTGTCTGTTCAACGTGGAGATCTATGGATGTCAACTCGGATTTTCTGCTTCGAACATATCACACCGAAAGTGACTTATAATTTCGACCCACGTGTACAGCTGAGAATGTGGAGAGTTAAGAGCCTTGCTTAAATATCCAACAGTGGTTTCCTGGCAGTGCTGGGATTTGAACTCACAGTCATCCTGTCACTTGCACTAAATCTCATTCTTGGAACTTGGCACATCTGACCAAAGCTCAATATTAAAACTCAGCAGTTCAGGCGTTTCCCCACAATGCTCCAACACCACTTACCCTTTCTTAAGTATGTGAAATGAAAAGAAATGCAAAAGCAATAGGGGGAGGGAAACATTCTGCATAGATTTTTTGGGGGGGTTAGACAAACAGTAAAGAGACCAGTGGGTATTAAAAAACTGTGCACAAATTAGAGTGTAAGCAATGCAGGAATGAATTCTACTTTGAATGTGATTTCCAGGAGGAAAGAAAATAAAACAGCAAAATAGACTTGTATGTAAGTGATATGTAAAAATGCATACAATTTATAAATATATAAACTACATTGTCTTTTCTATTATAGAAAATATTCACTTTTTCTAATGGAGGCAAAGGGGCGCGGTGGCGTAGTGGTTAGCACGTTCGCCTCACACCGCCAGGATCCGGGTTCGATTCCCGTCTCGGTCATGTGTGTGTGGAGTTTGAGTTTGCATGTTCTCCCCGTGCCTCAGGGGGTTTTTCTCCGGGTTCTCCGGTTTCCCCCCGGTCCAAAGACATGCATGATAGGTTGATTGGCACCTTGGAAAATTGTCCCTAGTGTATGAATGTGTGTGTGAATGTGTGTGTGCCCTGCGATGGGTTGGCATTCCATCCAGGGTGTATCCTGCCTTAATGCCCACAGACGCCTGAGATAGACACAGACTCCCCGTGACCCGATGGAAGATCGGATAAAGCGGTAGAAGATGAATGAATGAATAATGGACGCATAAGTGTCATAAGCCAAGTTCTTTATAAATCACTAATTAAAATGATCCATCTTTTTGAATGAATGTCAGGCTGTATATTAGTTAGTATACTAACTGTATACTAACTAATACAGTATACAGTATACATATATACAGGCTGTATACTTGTTATGCACACGAAGAGGCACGGTGGCTTAGTGGTTAGCACGTTCGTCTCACACCGCCAGGTTCCGGGTTCGATTCCCGTCTCAGCCATGTGTGTGTGTGTGTGGAGTTTGTGAATGTTCTCCCCGTGCCTCAGGGGGTTTTTCTCCGGGTTCTCCGGTTTCCTCCCCCGGTCCAAAAACATGCACGGTAGGTTGATTGGCACCTTGGAAAATTGTCCCTAGTGTATGAATGTGTGTGTGAGAATGTGGGAGTGTGAGTGTGTGTGATGGGTTGGCATTCCATCCAGGGTGTATCCTGCCTTAATTTGATTATTCGGCAGGAGATGTCTAAAAAGTCTCGGCTAATTATTACATCTTCATGTTACGTCATTGAAAATGAAATAAATAAAATAAGGAAAGGTGTTTATTAACCTGAGTCAGATATTGGCATTTCCTCGGACTTTAGGGCCACCATAAATATGAGGAATAGGCCACGTGAATATGAGGATATGAGGAATAGGCCACGTGAAAGTCCTGCACCTTTCCAAAATAAATTCTCACACACACGCATATATATATATATATATATATATATATTTTTTTTTTACACTCTGATTAAAAAAACAAATAGAATGGACACGTCATTTCTGTAGGCCACATCTACAGTATATTCAATGTACTGCTGCAATCTTGTCATTGAATGTGTTTATATTATTGTTTTTTTTTCCGCATCTCTTTTAACGCTTTGCCTTATTTATATGTTACCACCGCCCGCATCGCTGCACCGTCTACACATGCTGAAGTAGCACACAAAGCATTTTGTTATACTCTACACCTGTACAACTAAACAGAAATGCCCGAGGCAATGTGAACATGGACTTTTTGTGCCTCTCTACGTGACATACTACAGAAAACAAAGAGATCAAAGACGTTTGTGCAACTGAAAGTAAAAGTACTATGGGGGGGAAAAAAAAGAGTGGAAAGAAAGTTTCCATTCATAAAAATGATGTCTGCCTGACATCTGTACTGTTGAATCAGTCTGTGGTACTGAGGGAACAAGAGCAAGGTGTTCATCCCCCATTTCTCCCTGGGAAAAAGAAACGTCTGTGGTCAGGTTTAACAGACGAATGCACATGCTGTGATGTTCTGTGATGCCGTGCCAACTTTACGACAAATATTACCAATCAAAGACTTTCAATAACACGGTGGACAGTGTACACAATTCCCATTCTATCCATACCACAAACATTCATTCATCTTCTAGCGCTTTATCCGATCTTCCCTCGGGTCATGGGGAGTCTGTGTCTATCTCAGGCGTCTATGGGCATTAAGGCAGGATACACCCTGGATGGAATGCCAACCCATCACAGGACACCCACACACACTCACACACATTGACACACACATCCATACACTAGGGACAATTTTCCAAGGTGGTGCCAATCAACCTCTACCGTGCATGTTTTTGGACCGGGGGGGGAGGAAGGAAAACCGGAGAACCCGGAGAAAAACCCCCTGAGGCACGAGGAGAACATGCAAACTCCACACACACACACGGCCGAGATGGGAATCGAACCCGGACCCTGTTGGTGTGAGGCGAACGTGATAACCCACTAAGCCATCGTGCCCCCCCACCCACCACCACCACTACAAACTTGTGATTCACTATTTTTTTTTACTTTTCCCTTGGAGCGCTTCTAATAATGGATTTACAGACATTCTGAGATTAAAATCTATCTTGAGATATTAGAAAAAGATGCTGCCTCAATCCTTAAGAAGTGGGGGGTTCATATAAGCCGTCAACATGCCCCGTCCTTTGACCCCAAAAGCTTACGCCCAGACTTCTCTTCCTACACACACACACACACACACACACATGCACGAGTTATATACAAACACACATATACACATCCTAGCTAATACTAAATTCTCTTAAATTGCTCGCAGATGTGCGCAGCATTAAATAGCTTCCTGTGTTGTCCTGCAGGCTGTAAAGTCAGCATCTGTACCCTCGCTTTTCCAGCCTATATAGAGCAAAGGTAGGATTTTTTTTATAGCTAGAAAGAAAAGTAAATGCTGTTCTTCCCAGACAAAAAAAAAAAAATCACTTTGTCTACTCCAGCTCAGCATCCCGATAGACAATTTACCTTCTCCAGACCCAGAGTCATGGCCAACACACACACAAAAAAAAGAAGAATTATTGCCTCAATTTGATTCCAGCCCTGGCTCTGCTTTCCTTGATCAACCTGCTTGTGCTTCTCAAGGAGACGACAGCGGAACTCTGTCTCCTCTCCCTAAACTCTATCAAAAAGACTACAAATCAGGCTCAATCCTGGAAAGAAGGCAAAAATTACTCGTTTTTTTTTTTTTATATAAATCTGGAGAGCCACAATTTGACATTCTAATTCTCATTGTTGGACTGGGTTCTAATTAAGTGTGTAATATCCGTGGCAGTTTGTTATCACACTAAACCCCCCCCCCCCCCCCCCCGCACCCCCCCAAAAAAATCAAGGAATGGCAAATTCTGACACCATTTACATTCAATCTTTCTAACCTACCAGGCTAATTAAAACCCGCAATTATCCTCTACCCCACACACCCCCCCCTTCCCCAAAAAAAGGCATGAGCATCAAAGGAACAATCAATCAACCCGGGATTCAACACTCATTCATTCATCTTCTACCCCACCGTGTCTACGGGGATCTGTGTCTATCTCAGGCTTTATCCGTCTATGGGCACGGGGATTAAGGCAGGATACACCCTGGATGGAATGCCAACCCATCGCCAGGACAAACACACAACACACACACATTCACACACAAAATTCATACACTAGGGACAATTTTCCCAAAGGTGCCAATCAAATACACCGTTTGCCCAACCATTACCGTGCATGTTTTTGGACCGGGAGAAACGGCCCGCAATTTGGAAAACCCCCAGAACCCCCCCCCCCAACCAAGGAAACCCGGAAAAACCCCCCCCCCCCCAAAAAAAAGGACATGCGCACGAGGAATCACAAAACTCATTCATGATCACAACTCCACTTCCACCAATCTTCCTGGGTGGGGAAGTCTGTGTCTATCTCAGGAGTCTATGGGCATGGCAGGATAACTCCTGGATGGAATGCAAACCATCGCAGACACACACACACACTGGCACACACATACACTAGGGACAATTTTCCAATTTTTCCAATCAACCTACCGTGCATGTTTTTGGAACCGGGAGAGGAAACGGAGAACCCGGAGAAAAACCCCCTGACAAGGCACGGGGAGACTCCACATGCCAAACTCCACACACAATATGGAATCGAACCCGGACCCTGGCGGTGTGAGGCGAACGTGCTAACCACTAATGCAGAATTGCGTTGTCTTTCTATCCGGGACCCGTGAAGCTTATAAAGGAGCTCCTGCCTTTTAAAAAGTAGATTCTCTGGCTGTCTGCCTTCAGGATCGTCCTCGTGTCTACTCGGCTTGCAAATCGCACGCACACGCAACAAATCACATTACGCATAAACATTTCATTCTCCGGTCACAGTAAATCCCATCCTGTGGCCACTGGATACAGGGCAAGGACCATTGTAGGGCACCAGAAACGCACACTGACACACACACACACACACACACACACACTGATCCGTACCTGCGGCAATTCTGCGGAGTTTAGCGGTGTGTGGAATCCCAGACTAAAGCCATTTTTGCTTAATTTAAAGATATTCAGCCCCATGAATGAGACTTTGATTAAATCTTTATTTATGGATTACGCTAGGGTGCGGTTAGGCCTCGGATCTCACGACAGATTTAGATGCCTAATCAAATCCCCGGTGAATAGCAGCATAATCAATCATCGGGGGAAAAAAAATGTGATTATGAAATTACAAGGCGGCGAAGACAATCGCAACCGGCAATCTTCATTCGTCTTCCCTTGGGTCAGAGTTGAGGATACGGAGCTCATCACACAAACAATGGGTTTGACGGCGGACACGAGCGTCACTGACGACTGCATCATCACACTCGGTCACGCGGCGGGGGTCATTCGCGGCAGGAGTAATGTACAGAACGTGCGATGTGTAAAGATGCATTTG
>JACRUU010000020.1:3603266-3620766 GCA_030449085.1 Kryptopterus vitreolus
AACAACCTTGGCCTCAAAACATCGGCTATTAGCTGGGACACTTTTTTTTCTTTTCTTTTTTTTTCTTTTTTTTTAAAGTGGGGAACAGCCAGCAAAGCATTAGCTGAAGATCAGCTTTGTCTCGTTAGATTGATCACCTGAGAGAAACTTACTGGAACTTTTAATTGAAGACTTTGTAACCTTGTAAATGACCTGATTTTATAGTGCGTCACACTGAAAGCTGAAAAGATTCAAATCATGCATCTGTATCGGGAAAGGAAACTGGTAGATCTATGGACCTTTACAAAGGCTTAATAATAATAATAATAATAATAATAATAATATATGAACACTGTGAATGACAATATGGTTTGCCTTCACTTGCTTTCAGTAAACAATAAGGGGATGTTCCATTCAATAAAAATTATATATATATATATATATATATATATATATATATATATATATATATATATATATATATATATATATATATATATATATAATCAGGGGGGCACTAGTGGTTTAGTGGTTAGCACGTTCGGCTCACACCGCCAGGGTCCGGGTTCGATTCCAGTCTCGGCCATGTGTGTGTAGAACTCAGGGGTTTTTTTTCTCCGGGTTTCTCCAGCATCCCCATCCCCCCATCCCCCCCAATCCCCGGTCCAAAAACATGCACGGTAGGTTGATTGGCACCTTGGAAAAAATTGTTCCTAGTGTATGAATGTGTGTGTGTGTGTGTGTGTGTGTGTGTGGTGTGTGGTGAGTTGGCATTCCATCCAGGGTGTATCCTGCCTTAATTCCCATAGACACCCTGAGATAGACACAGACTCCGCGTGACCCGAGGGAAGATCAGGATAAAGCGGTAGAAGATGATTGAATGAATGAATGATAATATATATATATATATATATATATATATATCTATATATATATATATATATATATATATATATCTATATATATATATAACAACACCAGCATTCGGTCCTCTGTAGTATCTTAAACCTTTATTTCCAAGTTATCACAAAGACACCAACATGAAAAGCTCATATATTGTATTTTGATACTACGAGACAATGGCTTTTCCTTTCTCCGCTTTAGACATGCACCGTCCTCATTCATGAACTGCAACATCTTCAACCTGTCATGAGCCGTCCTTGCATTGACGTTGCATGCTTTTACTTTTCGTCTCGATTTACTCCTGTTGAACTTGTACGATATGATAATGACACGCCTAATTAAAAAAACAACCAGTCTTTCATTGGCTGTCAGAGAAACCGATTCACTGCAGTGGTTTTGGACAAAGCAATGCATTGATTGATTATTTTTTAAAAACCCTTCGCTTGCTGTTAATATCTGCTATGCTAATGAAAAATTTGCACATCAAGCTCCGGAGCTTACAACAGTCACAGCCGATTGTACCGCTCACTGAATGCTAATAGCAGTCTGGGTTTCATCCAAATAACATATAGCCTGGTATGTCTTATTGAGATTATTCATTCATTCATTCATTCATCTTCTAGCGCTATATATCCGATCTTCCCTCGGGTTCACGGGGAGTCTGTGTCTATCTCAGGCGTCTATGGGCATTAAGGCAGGATACACCCTGGATGGAATGCCAACCCATCGCAGGACACACACACACACACACATTCATACACTAGGGACAAGTTTTCCAAGGTGCCAATCAACCTACCGTGCATGTTTTTGGACCGGGAGGAAACCGGAGAACCCGAAGAAAAAACCCCTGAGGCACGGGGAGAACATGCACAAACTCCACACACACATGGCCGAGACGGGAATCGAACCCGGACCCTGGCGGTGTGAGGCGATTGTGCTAACCACTTAGCCACTATGCCCCACTTATTGAGATCATAGCTTAATCAAAGTTTTCCATTCGGGATTTTAACAAAGGCAATAAATCGGCCGCACATTGACAGGACATTTCTGAACACTTGTTTACTCATTTGAAAAACAAAAGAAACAAAAAAACAACAACACAAGCTTGTACCAGCTGCAGGAAAAGTTCCCGATGATCAGAAATAAGAAGTGTGTAATTAAAAACCGAGAAAGGATGGAAGGCTAATTTCCAAATGATGCTATTACCATGTCTGTGTTGGGCTACAGCTGTTTAGGGTGACGCTTGGAGTCAAAACACTGCGCAGTCTGTAATCTGAAAGAGAGGCTTGCCCAAGTTTTAGGATATTTATGACGAGCTTAATATAACACCCCCCCCATATACCCCCCCCCCCCCCCCCCACCCCCCGCCCGAAGAGCTAAAGATACACTGAACCTGTTATTTTCATTTCTGCCTATATTCCTTCCCTCTCCCCTTCTTGTATCTCTCTCTCTCTCTCTCCGTCTCTGTCGCAGCACATTGGGTTGGTAGGGTTGGTGAGAGGGGCGGCCAACCACACGGGGACTTGATTGACCCATTTCCATTACAATTACACAGCCCAGTGAGATGGCTGCTCTCTCTAAATGAAGTCCCATCAGCCACCAAAATGACACTTGGCCCTGGCCAGGCTGTAGAAGCGAGTGCTAGAACAAGGGAAAAAGAGTAAAGGCGAGAGGAGGAGAGGGGATTCTTTATGATGAAAGATAAAGGTGTGATTGCCTATAATCTCTTACCCTGACAGAGTGAACTCCCTTTTGCTGGCAAAATGAGACTAAAACACTAAAACTCCGGGAGACGTGCTTTTATTTTTAAGTGCTTTTAGTGGTTTCTATTCGCGTTACAAAAACACACTTACATTTACATTTGCAGCATTGTGGCAGACGCCCTTATCCAGAGCGACTTACAATTGCTGGTTAAGGGCCTTGCTCAAGGGCCCACTAACGGCAGCTTGATCATGGTGGGGTTTGAACACCGTGATCTTCCGGTCCAGAGTCCAACACCTTAACCACTGGGCTACACCACCTCCGTCACACTTAAACGCAGCAGGTTGATTGGATTTTGACTCGGACACTGTGTAGGGTATCATTTCCTCCACCAATTAATGCTCTTTTAAATGTTTTTGAAGTGACTGTAAATCGATTTTTGTGCCGTCAACCTTTTAGCAGAAATAAATATTCCTCCTGAAGGGGCTGCTGGATTAACCGCAGTACGAATGGAAATATTTATATATATTCATTCATTCATCTTCTACCGCTTTTATCCGATCTTTCCTCGGGTCACGGGAGCCTGTGCCTATCTCAGGAGTCTATGGGCATTAAGGCAGGATACACCCTGGATGGAATGCCAACCCATCGCAGGGCACACACTCACACACACACACACACACACATTCACACACTAGGGACAATTTTCCAAGGTGCCGATCAACTACCGTGCATGTTTTTGGACCGGGGGAGGAAACCGGAGAACCCGGAGAAAAATCCCCTGAGGCATGGTGGAGAACATGCAAACTCCACACACACATGGCCGAGACGGGAATCGAACCCAGACCCTGGCGGTGTGAGGCGAACGTGCTAACCACTACGCCACCGTGCCCCTCTATTTAGATATTTATAAAACAGAATTCATTCATTCATTCATCTTTTACTGCTTTATCCCTCGGGTCACGGGGAGCCTGTGCCTATCTCAGGCTTCTATGGGCAACCCATCGCAGGGCACACACACACACACACACACACACAAGCAACAATTTTCCAAAGGTGCCAATCTACATAAAGGACCGGGGGTGGACCGGAGAAAAACCCCCCGATGCATAGGGAGACCATGCACAAACTCTACACACACATGGCCGAGACGGGAATCGAACCCGGACCCTGGAGGTGTGAGGCGAACCCGTGCCCCAGATCGGTTCTTTATTACACAAAACTACTTTGGAGTAGTTTCACATTTGAGTTCATTATTCTTGCGGTTTCGCTCTCCTTTCGGCAATTTCACAGCAGATTAGTCATATTTCGTATCGAAGGCTCTCGTGAAACGTTCGAGAGCGTCAATGGTGGCGATTAGCGACGACGGGAGAGAGAATGGACCCCATCAAACCCAAAAGCTCGCTGTGGAGCTGAGTGTGGATTGTCCTGAGCTGAGATCCTTTTGCCTGGGATTATACTTCTCTTTCTCTGGGTACATCCTTGAGATTACACACCCATTTCATTTTTCCTCCGCCAAGATATTAGAAGATCAATACTAGAATGGAGCCCTAATACCTTAAGCTATGACGATCTCACAAGCAAAGAAGGCCTACATCAGATTACACCAGCCTGATCCTTAGTCACGTCTGAGCATTTACTGGCCAACTAGCTAACCTCTTACAGAGGCTCCAACTCTCAATGTGTCTCTTCACTCAAGGGCTTCTCCTTCTCTCTGCCCTTTTCTACACTTTTCCAGTCGTTTAGAAGGATGTCACCTCCCTCTTTTTTCAGCCGAATTTAGAAGGATAGCATTTGGAAAACAACGCCGCATTGACCTGTATAGCCTGTTTCATTTCGGTATCGTTTATATTCCAGAAACATGATTTTTTTTTTCTTCCCCCCTTTATGATTTACATTATAATGTAAATAATAATAAAAATAAAACAATTCTATATCATGTCTAAGTCAGCTAGCCTATTACTGAATCAACTGCCCGAGGACACGATACACACAAGCACTGTGCGTCCAAACACTGGAGTGAACGGAGCTACACACTGCTCACATCGTGGTTACTGGTCTTATAATCGGAATGGCTTGCTAAATCTCAGATAACTACCACATCCCTTAGAGCAGGGGTGGGCAAACTACGGGCCGGGGGCCACATCCGGCCCCTTGGTCCTTTTAATCCGGCCCGCTAAACTGCTTCGGCTTCTTTGCCACACGAGAAGAATGTATAACCACACAGCAACGCTGACGTTGTTGGAGTATGTTCAGTGTTAAAAATGAAGGAAAAATACAGCCATTTTTTTGTTGTTTCTTTTCCTTAAATAGAATATCCTTATTCTTAAGGATAGTGGGTCGCCTAATGAACATGATGATATTTAACACTCTTTACAAGAGAAATACTGAACATAAGTTACGTTCAACGTTATTGTTGGTTCGGCCCACGAACACACCTCAGGTTTCTCATTTGGCCCTTTGGAAAATATAATTGCCCACCCCCTGCCTTAGAGGTACCTCCCCCAGGATAGAGGGAGCAAGATTCACATTTTTTCACCAAGATCTACTTTTCCCCTTGCAAATCAAGGGCGAAACCAAAAACAAACAAACAAACAAAACAAAAAAATGTAAAGAGGAGCAGGGACATTTCTGAAACGAGCCCTTGGTTTCCTCCCCGGTGAATAATTTGATGTTCAGAACAAGGTTTTGCCTTCAGAGCCAAACCTTCCTAAAGTTTGCCAAGGTTTGATTAATCTTAACTTGTGCCTTCACGTAACTTTTACATTTAAAAAAAAGAAAAAAAAAGAAAGAAGGAAAAGAAAAAAGAAAAAAAAGCGCGACCAAGTCTCAGCCATGATGTTTCTAAAAGAAGTCCAAATGAAATAAATAAATACAAAGAAAGAAAAAGGCACAGTATACTGACGAACAAATGATTATCCTTTACTGCGAAAAAAAAAAAAAAAGGAACATTTCCACTTTTTCCTTCCTTTGTGTCTTTGTTTTTGGGAAGGTTTTGGGAAAAGAAAGGGCATCATCAATGGTTTTACAAATCGGGTCATCTGTTTCTTATAAGGTCTTAAAACGGAGTAAATACAAGCGTGGCAGAACAAAACCACATGCCACATTGCACGTCATTATTCACTATTACAAGTCCAATCCTGGTATGAACATTTGAGCGCACCTTGAGCGATAACTTTTCCGGTCCTCCGCGTTATTGCGCAATCATTTTGACCCACTCTTCCCACCCAGATTTGCATGCATTTGCTGATTAACAGCTACATACTGTAGTAGTACGGTACCGGTGCCAGTCGGTTGGATGCTTTGAACGTGTCGGGCCACTGAAACACCCGATTATGTTCATTTTCTACCAATCTGCTGTAGATTTGCTCATGTGCTTGAGATTATTGTCCGGTTCCATGACCCAGTTTCAGCGATGCTTTAGCTGTTGGACAGATGGCCTTAGATTTAACTCAGTGAGTGCTACATGCCTTGTTCCTGTAGCTGCAAAACAATCCCCAATAAGAGCCTCCACCTCTGGGCCTGATACTAGTTAAGAGGTGTTTGTGCTGCCATATTTTCCACTTTCGTCTCTAAAGGACATTTTCAAAAGGTTTGCTGAGATGCAAGTTTGCGATCCGAAGCCGCCGTGGTCGTTTTCAAGAGAAGAGGCTTTCGCTTGGGAACCCGTCCGAACGAAATCATTGTGTAGTCTTTGTTTAGTCTTTATCTCATTGCTGATGTCTTTCCACTCCGGCATGGTGTTAACACACACCTTGGGCTTTTATAAAGGTGCAAACACTTTATATCAGCGATATTCAATTAATCAAGGGCATTAATGTATAACTCCTTGCTATTGCTTAGCCTTTTAAATCCGACGGATTAAAATGTGTAAATGTGTGCTTGTTTTTCATACATGCCTTATCAATGTTGGTTTTATGTTTTACAAAAAAATCAAATCAAATAAAATAATGCCATAATATTATACCAAATGTTGTTCCTTTTATGTCCTTCGCAAATGACTGTACATAAAGGGCTGCCAAAAGTGATATTTTACCATATTATACGTAAACATAGCTTGTAAATAAAACCAGCTTTAACAAATAACATTTGATTTTTTTTGTGTGTGTGTGTGTGTGTGGTTTTCTCTCAACAATATATTAAATAAAACTTTAAGCACCATTCATCACCATTACTCTTCATATGTTCTTAATATGTTAATCCCTTGTTCACGATAACACTAAAAGATTCAAATACAAATATAATTAAAATACAAATATAGTTGTGAATTTGAATTCGATCGAAACTGTACTAAAATTAATACCGTAAATTCCGGACTATAAAGCGCACCTGCATATAAGCCGCATCCGCTCTATTTTAAAAAATAAATAAATAAATAAATAAATAAGCCGCACCTGCATACAAGCCGCATCCGCTTTTGAATTGTAAATGTACCTGTATGTACCTAAATAGATCCTTTCCTAACCTGTATTTTAACACGGTGTAACGGTGGACGCTGCACAGAGACGCGGAGATCCGGAATTCATACAAAACAGGATTTATTAGAATAAAGAACTCAGGAGACGCCGCTCATACGGAGCGGACAGACAGGCTAGGGAGCCTTGCGCTCTGCGCGCCGTGGTACCGGGAGACCACCGGGAGTACCGGAGAGCAGGAGTCCGGGAATCGGGAACAGACAAAGGTTAGGCATAAACATATATCGAGCGTCCGTGTCGGCGACACTAGGTATGTGCTACGAGCCCGGACGGGGATTGTAGGGTGAACCGGTCTTATATCGGGAGAGGGGAAATCAAGAACCGCTAAGGCTGTATTGTGTGTGTGTGTGTGTGTGTGTGTGTGTGTGTGTGTGTGTGTGGGGAAAAGAGCAGGGAGGAGAGAGAGAGCACAGTGACACACGGCAGCAACTTTACTGATTAAAACGGGACAGAACCAAGAGAAAATAAGCGCTATTTACAGTATTTATCTTCATTTTCTCCTGTGTGTGAAATCACGTCACCTTAACCTTGTAAAGATAGAGTTTGTCCTCCTTCTATCCGCTTCTACCCACTTATATCTGCTAAAGAGGAACTAGCGCATTCTTCTTCTTTGCATTTATTTTGTGTTAGTTTTGATTCTAATTCCGGTTAGAGCCCCTAGCGGTCGGGAAAAAATCTGCAGAATAGCCGCACCTTATTATTAGCCGCATGGTTCAAAACCTAGGAAAAAAGTAGCGGCTTATAGTCCGAAATTTACGGTACATTCACATAAATGCTCCCTCATTATTATTCTTAGCAAGCCAAAAAAAAGAAAAAGAAGAAAAATCCTCATAACCATAGGTAACAATATATATATATATATATATATGATATATATATATATATATATATATATATATATATATATATATATATATATATATTCATTCATACATTCATCTTCTAGCTACCGCTTTATCCGATCTTCCCTCGGGTTACGGGGAGTCTGTGTCTATCTCAGGCATCTATGGGCATTAAGGCAGGATACACCCTGGATGGAATGCCAACCCATCACACACACACACACACACACACACACACACACACATTCACACACTAGGGACAATTTTTTCCAAGGTGCCAATCAACCTACCGTGCATGTTTTTGGACCGGCGGAGGAAACCGGAGAACCCGGAGAAAAAACCCCCTGAGGCACGGGGAAAAAATGCAAACTCCACACACACACACACATGGCTGAGACGGGAATCGAACACGGACCCTGGCGGTGTGAGGCGAACGTGCTAACCACTAAGCCACCGTGCCCCCTTATATATATATTCATTCATTCATTCATCTTCTACCTACCGCTTTATCCGATCTTCCATCGGGTCACGGGGAGCCTGTGCCTATCTCAGGCGTCTATGGGCATTAAGGCAGGATACACCCTGGATGGAATGCCCAACCCATCGCAGGGCACACACACACACATTCACATTCACACACACATTCATACACTAGGGACAATTTTCCAAGGTGCCAATCAACCTACCGTGCATGTTTTTGGACCGGGGGGGAAAACCGGAGAACCCGGAGAAAAACCCCCTGAGGCACGAGGAGAACATGCAAAACTCCACACACACAATGGCCGAGAGACGGGAATCGAACCCGGATCCTGGCGGTGTGAGGCGAATGTGCTAACCACTACGCTACGCCACCGTGCCCCTATATATATATACAGACGTGGACAAAATTGTTGGTACCCTTTGGTCAATGAAAGAAAAAGTCACAATGGTCACAGAAATAACTTTAATCTGACAAAAGTAATAATAAATAAAAATTCTATAAATGTTAACCAATGAAAGTCAGACATTGTTTTTCAACCATGCTTCAACAGAATTATGTAAAAAAATAAACTCATGAAACAGGCATGGACAAAAATGATGGTACCCCTAGAAAACACAGAAAATAATGTGACCAAAGGGACATGTTAATTGAAGGTGTGTCCACTAATTAGCATCACAGGTGTCTACAACCTTGTAATCAGCCATTGGGCCTATATATATATGGCTCCAGGTAATCACTGTGTTGTTTGGTGATATGGTGTGTACCACACTCGACATGGACCAGAGGAAGCAAAGGAAAGAGCTGTCTCAAGAGATCAGAAAGAAAATTATAGACAAGCATGTTAAAGGTAAAGGCTATAAGACCATCTCCAAGCAACTAGATGTTCCTGTGAGTACAGTTGCACATATTATTCAGAAGTTTAAGATCCATGGGACTGTAGCCAACCTCCCTGGACGTGGCCGCAGGAGGAAAATTGATGACAAATCTAAGAGACGGATAATCCGAATGGTAACAAAAGAGCCTAGAAAGACTTCTAAAGAGATTCAAGGTGAACTTCATGCTCAAGGAACATCAGTGTCAGATCGCACCATCCGTCATTGTTTGAGCCAAAGTGGACTACATGGGAGACGACCAAGGAGGACACCATTGTTGAAAACGAATCATAAAAAAGCAAGACTGGAATATGCCAAACTACATGTTGACAAGCCACAAAGCTTCTGGGAGAATGTCCTGTGGACAGATGAGACAAAAATCGAAGTTTTTGCCAAGGCACATCAGCTGTATGTTCACAGACGAAAAAATGAAGCATATCAAGAAAAGAACACTGTCCCTACTGTGAAACATGGAGGAGGCTCTGTTATGTTCTGGGGCTGCTTTGCTGCGTCTGGCACAGGGTGTCTTGAATCTGTGCAGGGTACAATGAAATCTCAAGACTATCAAGGAATTCTAGAGAGAAATGTACTAGCCAGTGTCAGAAAGCTTGGTCTCAGTCGCAGGTCATGGGTCTTGCAACAGGACAATGACCCAAAACACACAGCTAAAAACACCCAAGAATGGCTAAGAGGAAAAAATTGGACTATTCTAAAGTGGCCGTCTATGAGCCCTGACCTCAATCCTATTGAGCATCTTTGGAAGGAGCTGAAACATGCAGTCTGGAAAAGGCACCCTTCAAACCGGACACAAGTGGAGCAGTTTGCTCATGAGGAGTGGGCCAAAATACCTGCTGAGAGGTGCAGATGTCTCATTGACAGTTACAGGAAGCGTTTGATTGCAGTGATTGCCTCAAAAGGTTGCGCAACAAAATATTAAGTTAGGGGTACCATCATTTTTGTCCATGCCTGTTTCATGAGTTTATTTTTTTACATAATTCTGTTGAAGCATGGTTGAAAAACAATGTCTGACTTTCATTGGTTAACATTTATAGAATTTTTATTTATTATTACTTTTGTCAGATTAAAGTTATTTCTGTGACCATTGTGACTTTTTCTTTCATTGACCAAAGGGTACCAACAATTTTGTCCACGTCTGTATATATATATATATATATATATATATATATATATATATATACACACAGTTGTATGCATTCAATGAAGGATTAAAAAAAAACAACAATACAATTCTATAGCTATGGGAAAAAAACAACAATCAAACAGACGAGTGTTCAAAGCCAAAGAAGACACAGCACTGGTCAGGAAGTCGACGTGTCTATCGCTATCCTTGCTTTGTCAATCACTGCTTTTAATTCTTTCTTTTGAACAAAAAACAAGGCTGGACTGTGAAATAAAATCTCAGCAGCATGCCTTATATCATCGACTATATATTATACAAGCCTTTCCACCTGCTGCTCGGCTCTGCCTCTGATTTGATATGACGAGCAGCTGCATGCAATAAAATGTAATCCTGTCTCCATGCAGGTAATATTTGTAATTCTAGAGGCTTGATGTCACACTATTTTACAGTAAATCAGGGCAGTTTAGCATTTGCATGTCATAAATCAAACATAGCATTTTCATACGCTCTGACATGTCAAATAGTCGTGCCTGGTCGTCTACCACTGCTAGAGCGGTTGGGCAGTTTGCATATGTCTTGAGCCTATTTGCTTAGTGTTGTCAGGCTATTGTTTCAGGGGTGTGTAGTGTAGTACAGTCGTAGGCGAAAGAAATTGCACCCCTCTACTATTCTGTTGTATTCATCGGGGAAAGAACTTGGCTCCTTGATACACACTCTATAAACAAACATAAATTAATTACAGGTGACTACAAACAAACAAAAAACGACTTAATAGGTGATCAATAAGTAAACAAATATTCAGCAAGTCTGGTAGGAGAAAAACAAAATTGGTTATGGTAAAAGTCAGTAACTGAAACCGAGTAACTATAAGAGTGTGTCAGTCTGCAGCCTCGGTTTTGTAGCTACACCCCCCCATCTCTTTTTTTCCAACATCAGTTCGTTCCTGTTTTTAAGGACAGACGTGTGCACAATTCCTGCTACAGCATCTCAAAGGGGTTAAGGTCTAGACTTTGGCTTGGCCGTTCCTACACCTTCATTTGTCTTCTTTAGCCATACAGATGTGGATTTGCTGGTGTGGCTGGGATCACTGTCTTGTTGAGTGACCCAATTTTGGCTCGGCTCGGCTCTCACCCCCCTCCCCGCCCCCCCGTTTCATGTCTGTCTGTTTTGCTTTTTGGTTCGCTTAAATATGCGCCGTGTGAATCTGTTATCAATTCCACTCTAATTAGAGGTGGGAGGAGGTGGTGTAGCCCAGTGGTTAAGGTGTTGGACTCTGAACCGGAACATCATGGGTTCAAACCCCTCCACCACCAAGCTGCCATCAGTGGGCCCTTGAGCAAGGCCCTTAACTCTCAATTGCTCAGTTGTAAGTCGCTCTGGATAAGGGCGTCTGCCAAATGCTGCAAATGTAAATGTACCTGTAAATTAGGGCTTGGATAAAAGGCTAAAAGTTGTGAAAGCACCTCGAGACTGCAAAATCCAATAATCAAGTCCCATACGATGGTTACAAATACACCTGGAACCAGTGGTGGTGAACAGAAGCAGCAAAAGTTGGCTTACAGACTGAAACTATGCAGCTGCATGTGTATGTGTGTGTGTGTGTGTGTGTGTGTGTGTGTGTGTTGTTGTGTGTGTGTGTGTGTGTGTAAATTAGGTGGGTGGCCTTGGAGAAGATTTAAGGGAGGTCAGGTGGAAATGGACCTGAGCGAGACAAACAGATCAGACATCTGCCTAACTACTTATCATTATGATGGAGAAAGGTTAATGAGGTTCATTCATCAAACCTGGCCAGGACAAATCAATGTATCAGCGAGATTCCGCAGCTCAGACGGGAACACTTGTTCTCACCTTCTGTCTCTTTATCACTCCCCATTCGCCCTTCCTTCTCTCTATGCCTCTCCAAATCCCACCGCCCTCTGCCCAATTGATTCTAGTCGCAAAGAAAACCAAACGTAGGTCATTATGACTTTAGAAGCTGACGGCGGTGCTGGGGCCACACCAGCCACACCTGGCATGTGATCCCAACCACACCAGCCAATCGACATGTTTAAACAGTCCACTAACGCGTAGGTCAGTGGCGAGACAAAATCCCGGCTTCGGAAAATATTTACACGTGGATTCAAATCAACAAGTCATCCAGACTGATCTCACTGATCTCTTTTTTTCCTGTTACCTGGCTCCATCTTTAGTGTCGTCGCGTCAAGTTTGTTTCTCGAGGACGATGAATTCGGCGCGCTCCCGCATACTTCGGATAAACTGTTTACACCAGGTATTTATCATTCCCTGATGGTTTGGACGGGGCTAAACAGAGACGCGTAAGCAAAATGCCTGGCTGGATGGGACGCGCCATGGATTTGCTGTCGCGATGACTTGTTTTTCTTCATACGAGTGGCCGCAAAAGGATTTTAGGCGCGTGGGATCGAGCGGGGCAGACCCGTTGATCTTTCACAGCCAGGCCGAGCAAATTGTTTCTGAAGTATTTACTTAACAAGATCGATAAACCTAAATATTAACTCACAATATGTTCCCGGGGAAGAGAGTTCAGCCAGCAGTTAAGTGGAATGAGAGTGATTTAACAGATTCTCCACAAGCACCCTGAAGGACATGATCTTACCACGGACTAATATCAGGCATAACTATCAAAAAGGAACAAATAACCACAAGATGTAAATTCATTCATTCATCTTCTATCGCTTTATCCGATCTTCCCTCGGGTCACGGGGAGTCTGTGCCTATCTCAGGTGTCTATGGGCATTAAGGCAGGATACACCCTGGATGGAATGCCAACCCATCGCAGGACACACACACACACACACTCACACACATTCATACACTAGGGACAATTTTCCAAGGTGCCAATCAATCTAACCTACCGTGCATGTTTTTGGACCGGGGAGGAAACCGGAGAACCCGGAGAAAAACCCCCTGAGGCACGGGGAGAACATGCACAAACTCCACACACACATGGCCGAGACGGGAATCGAACCCGGACCCTGGCGGTGTGAGGCGAACGTGATAAACACTAAGCCACTGTGTCCCACAAGATGTAAATATTTGTGAAAAAAAGGAAATCGTGTTTACGGGGACGTAAACCTACCTGCTAAAGGCGTAAGCAGCGTGGCTTTTCTACATGAGCATGTGTATTACCGTTTAAGGTTTTTGCAGTTATTTATTCATTCGTTTCCTGTTGATTATAAGGATAAACTCATTCCTTGGCAGGGAAGCAGAATACACTTCCGGACTTATTTACAAGGTGCCAATCCATCACAGTGAAGCATCTCTCACATACTATGGATATGTAAAAATGACATTTGGGGGTGGGACGGGGGGGAGTGGGATCCCTAACCCCATTACATGTACGATGCAATCAAAACATCCTTACCACAAAACCACTGTATAGATTTATAAACCCACAAAAGTATGGTTTGTGTTTATACAGTAGATATTGATAGAAGTGCCATTTTAACCATGCATATGAGGACACCACAGTGAGTCTTTTGCCTCAGGCACATCTCATATCTCATAGAGTCCCTCATACTAAATAATTGTGTATCTACGTTTACAAAGTGACAGGAGAGATGGCATCTTCATTTTGTGTCTGGACCGTATGATAAATAGTTTTGTAACAGACTGCACGGACGCTGGGAACCAACTTGCAATCAGATCCTGCCTGTGTACTGAAATACATTTACTCTATTCTTTATTTTTTTGACAACAGTTATGGCTCACGGACAATAATCACAATAAGTAATAATAATAATTATTATTATTTATTTATTTATTATGACTCGATGATTATAATGAATAATTGTTCATAATAATAATAATAATAATAATAATTAAATTATTATTATTATTATTATTATCAGACAAAATATGTACTTTTCAGCCACACATTTTATGCTTTAGAAGACGTTTACATGCTACAAGCCTTATAAATAATGTTAAACACACTCCGAGTCTGTCATCCATCTCCCAACACCTTCTCTCAATTTGCTCCATGTGTGTGTGTGTGTGTGTGTGTGTGTGTGTGTGTGTGTGGTGTATTTGTGTCCTAATGAACCGAGAGTGTGATTCCGAGTGAAAAGCTGCCCATGCCCAGAATGTTAAACAGCCTCTGTCTGCAGTCTGCCCCAAGAGCTCCTTAATGACATCATGCAAGTCTGGTGGCAAAAAGGAGGATAGAGAAAGAGAGAGAGAGAGAGAGAGAGAGAGAGAGAGGGAGAGAGAGAGAGAGAAGAGGGAGAGAGAGAGAGAGAGGAGAGACTAGAGAGAGAGAGAGAAAGAGGTGCCCTAAATGGTCCAAATGTGTACCTGCTGAGGAAAAGAAGCCAATAGAAATAAATAAAATGGATAAAAGGAAAGTCTGGCAATAAGGGAGTTAAAAGTGGAGAAATGTTGAAATAGAGAGGTAGAAAGTGAGTAAGACAGGAAGATAGATGGACAACAAAAGGAGAGAAAGCAAGATAAATACAGGGAGAAATAGTGGAGGACAAAGGACGAAGGGAGATTAATAGATACCCACGTTTGCGAAATTGTAAGGGAAGAAAGTCAGCGCAGAAGAAGGAGAAGGCTTTTCACCGCCTGCCATCCAGCCATAAGTACGACTAATGTTCAAAAGAAGTGATTCAAGTAGACTATTTCTCACTTCACACCGCTCATGCCACAGTACGCGGAGGACACGTGTACGTCTTAATAGGTGTCCGTGTGTAAGTCGGAGTTACGTGAACACGTGTATTTTCCTGAGAGGATGAAATATATATTTTACATCTAAGAGAATTCTGCACCATGTGTGTATGTGTGTGTGTGTGTGTGTGTGTGTGATTTAGGATATATTTGTTCCTTCTCTTTTGACAGTACACATCAATTCAGACCTAGTTAGGCGGGCCCAGGCTGTTCCCAAGGCTTGATGGAAGGCCTGTTTCTGGAAATCATTGGAAGTAGGCCACAGTATGGTCTAATGATGCTTCAGGGTTTGGGTCTGGGGCCAATATGCCTGGGGATGAGCTGTGTGATCTATGTAAGAGGAATGCCACAAAGAAGTCTCACAGAGACTTCATTTCTTTGTGGTGAGGTTAAACTTGAGCATCTAGCTTCCCCCGAATGTGCACAAGCACACACAAGCAGCATGAGATGCCATCTGGTTTGTTCTGCCAAGTATACATATATTTATATATATATATAAAATAAAAAACTTCAGACACAATTTTTTTTTACTAAGCCTGATAAATGTATTATAAAAGTTTAGGAAACTTACTTTTAAAATGGTAATGTGTTTTGCAATTGAATAAATAAAAAAAACATTAGTGTAATAGAGACCATAAGTGAATTGTGCATTATTCTGGGTGGAAAAATATTAAAATTCATGGAACAATATCATACAGCTGTCGTTGGGTATCACAATAAAAGCACTTCATGCAAATACCATACAGATATAATATATCTATAGATATATATATATATATATATATATATATATATATATATATATATATAGTATATATATATATATATATATAGATATATATATATATATATTATATCTATATATATATATGATATATATATATATAGATATATATATATATATCTATAGAGTATATAGTATAGTATAGAGTATATATATATATAGAGATGTATGTGTGGTATTCTCTGTGTATGTGTGTGTGTGTGTGTGTGTGTGTGTGTGTGTGTTGTTTTTTACTAAGTCTGTAGTTTTAACAATGGAATTGTATTGCCTTAAATATATCTTAGAACTTCTACATCATTGAGTCATAAAATCATTTTTATTAGAATTATAGAATTAAACACTATAGAATTATTTTTGTCAGTTTCTCAGAAAATAGCCCCAAAAAAACACCTGCACAAGCAAAAGCAGGCATTTAAAAAGAACAGCGCCTAGCTACAACAATGTTAATGTCGTTAGAGTGCTGTAGGACTTTCATTTGACGTGTCGGTGTAATGTAAAGTGTAACGGCATTTAATCCTTATTTCAACAATAAATAAATGCAATGTTTGAAAGAGAGCAATTGAAATCAGATGGCAAATGGTCCTATCACGTAGCAGCGTGCACAGTTTGGGTATATGGCAGGATTGTTCATGTTTAAAGGTGTGATATTCTATTCACAAATAGACTTGAGTGACGTCTTCATAACTTGCTGGGAAAAAAATCTCCATGCAGCAAATCGAAACAACAACAACAAAAAAAAGCATAAATATTTAGTCGCAAAAGTTTTAGCTAATTTGCTTTATTTTTAATTATATGTGCTAAAAAGATTGTGTAGCAGGCTATTTAATAATAATAATAATAATAATAATAATAATTCACTACATGCATATAGCGCATTTAATATATATCTATATATAATATATAATACATGTAATATATATTACAAGAGGGGGCGCGGTGTCTTAGTGGTTAGCACGTTCGCCTCACACCACCAGGGTCCGGGTTCGATTCCCGTCTTGGCCATGCCATGTGTGTGTGGAGTTTGCATGTTCTCCCCGTGCCTCAGGGGTTTTTTTCTCCGGGTTCTCCGGTTTCCTCCCAGGTCCAAAAACATGCACGGTAGGTTGATTGGCACCTTGGAAAATTGTCCCTAGTGTGTGAATGTGTGTGTGTGTGTGCCCTGCGATGGGTTGGCATTGCATCCAGGGTGTATCCTGCCTTAATGCCCATAGACGCCTGAGATAGACACAGACTCCCCGTGACCCGAGGGAAGATCGTATATAGAGGTAGAAGATGAATGAATGAATGAATGAATATTTTTTTTACTTTTTTGGCCAAAGTAGAAAAGTATTCTCTGAATAAAAAACATTGTATTATTCCTAGAAATAAACCTTCGTACAGATAACAATGCATGCCATTAGTTCCATTCCGTTGGTATCGCTGCAGGTGAAATGAGTTTTAATGTTGCTACAGCTTTTGACTTTATGCACGTAACATAGCAATTGTAGCGTCACTGAATTCACTGAAGGTGTCACATTTGAAGACTGATAAAACGGGTGAATTCCGAAGCAATTGTCACAAATGAATCTCCACAATTCGGATTATATTCTCTTCCAACAAATCAACTTCCTTCCCGATGTGTTATTTGAATCTCTGA
>JACRUU010000020.1:3625766-3663266 GCA_030449085.1 Kryptopterus vitreolus
AGGGTGCCGCTTCAGATGGGTGCGTTCAAACTGTCGCCAAGCTCTAAACGATGTCGCCCTGTAATTAAACTATATTAAAAGTGATGAAATGTATTGTCCACATGGTGGCAGCAGATGATGACAGCCCTTATACTACTGCATTATTAAAATTAGACATGTCTGAAGATAGAAAGCGCAGAATAATCTTAGAAATGCAGCTGGATACAACCATATTTTACAATAATATATGTGGTCGTGGTGGAGCTTAAGCCCGAGGGCAGAAATACTGGAACACTGCGTAGTTCAATGCACACACCACACACACACACACACACACACACACACACACTCTCACACCACACACAGAACAAAAAAAAAACAAAATTATTCCATCTGCCAGCCTGTATTTTTGGTTGGTTGGAGGAAACCAGGCAACCCAGAGGAACCCTGGAACTACCTGTTGCACATCATATCGGCCAGTAAACACCAATATATTATTTGTCCCAATCCAAAAGCCTGCTGTTTAAGAGTCAGTATTCACAAATAACAAATAATACATATTTTTGTAATTCAAAAAATACACAAAGTGGAGACAACGACTTTGACACAACTTATATATGTTCCCTTTAAATACACATATACATACATAGATAGACGGAGTGTTATTGAATACATGTGATACTATTAAATTACAGTAAGATGAGCTGGAGTGCAAGGGCAGGAAGAAATATCTGATTAGTGAAGAACACATTTGTGAACACGTACGTATGTGTGTGTGTGTGTGTGTGTGTGTGTGTGTGTGTGTGTGTGTGTGTGTGTGTGTATGTATATATATATATATATATATATATATATATATATCTATATAGAGAGAGAGCGAGAGAGAGAGTATATATATATATATGGATATCTATATATAATATATATATACAGATATATATATATATATATATATCTATATATATATATATATAGAGAGAGAGAGAGAGAGAGAGAGAGAGAGAGAGAGATGTGTGTGTGTGTATGTATCTATATATATATATATACTATATATATATATATCTATCTATATCTAGGCGTATAGAGATTAGAGCGAGAGAGAGACGCTGAGAGATGTGATCTCTCTTGTCTCTCTATATCTCTCTCTCTCTCTCTATCTAGATATACGTTCTATTCTAGAGGGAGAGAGAGCGAGAGAGAGAGAGACTCGAGAGAGAGGAGTTTGATTTGAATTGTATGATCCTTTCCTAAATCCGACACCCTGGAAATAATATATGTATTAATATGTACAGCCTATGTTTTTTTTTTTTTTTTTTTGTTTTTTTTTTTATTTTGGGTATGTGCACGCCAGCAGGAAACTAATTTATTCTCAGGAGAGAGCGTTTTTAAACAAATCTATACCAATAAAAAAATCTATGCATTTATAGCTTTTTTTTATGGGATGTGTGAATGAAAGCAAATCTCTGTTAAGCCAAAACAGCAGGGTTAAAAAGGATTATATCAAAGATTCCCCCCACCCTATCTGGAGGTTAGAGGCACTAAAAAGAGGATTCTATGAGGAGAGAAAAGATGTGACACTTTAAAAGGTGTGTAAGAAAAAAAGTAGAGAGGAGTACACAAACATGTGTGTCATCTGTTATGCATCTTATTAGTGTCGCACTTGTTATGTGCGAATGAATCTCTCTCAATCTCTCTCGGTCTCTCTCTCTCTATCTCTCTCTCTTCTCTATCTCTATATATATATATATATATATATATATATATTCATTCATTCATTCATTCATTCATTCTTCTACCGATTTATCCGATCTTCCCTTGGGTGTCACGGGGAGTCTGTGTCTATCTCAGGCGTCTATGGGCATTATGGAAAAAACCTATCGCAGGGCACACACACAAATCACAGGTTCACAAATTCACAACACATGCAACACTAGGGACAATTTTTCAAAGTGCCCATAAACCTACAGTGCATGTTTACACTTGAACATGAACACCCAACATGAACCGGGAGGAAAATTTTACACTTGAAGACCCAACATGAACCGGGAGGAAACCGGAGAACCCGGAGAAAAAAAACCCCTGAAGGCACGGGGAGAACATGCACAAACTCCACACACACATGGCCGAGACTCGAACCGGGAATCGAACCCGGATCCTGGAGGTGTGAGGCGAACGTGCTAACCACTAAACCACCGTGCCCCTTTATATATATATATATATATATATATATATATATATATATATATATATATATATATATATATATATATATTAAAAACCCATGAATCTAAATTGTATAAAATTCTCCTTGCCTGCTATAAACAATAACATTTTCCCTTTTGCACTTTTGTGTATGAAGCATTTCATGCTTGCGCTCGCATGAACAAAGTGACGAGTCCACCAGTTCTGCGGCAACACGGCAGACGCTAACCGTTATCTCCGTTATCAAATTCAATAGCACTCGACTTGGCATGACAGGGGCGCGAGAACGTGACACGCTTCTGCATCGCGACTCTGTAGCTGCCTGCGAACATGAACGATGCTGTTTGGAGCTAAACACGGGAGACAATATTTATTGTTCAGCAAGCTGATGTTGATTTGACTTTTTTTGGGATTTTTGACTTTTAAATCTGGGCTCAATGCCGGTATTTCCTTTTTTATAAATCCATCTCGGGGGCACGGTGGTTTAGTGGTTAGCACGTTCGCCTCACACCGCCAGGGTCCGGGTTCGATTCCCGTCTCGGCCATGTGTGTGTGTGGAGTTTGTGCGCTTGTTTTTTTCCTCCCCCATGTTCTCCCCGTGCCTCAGGGGGTTTTTTTCTCCGGGTTCTCCGGTTTCCTCCCGGTCCAAAAAAAAACATGCACCGGTAGGTTGATTGGCACCTTGGAAAATTGTCCCTAGTGTGTGAATGTGTGTGTGAATGTGAGTGTGTATGTCCTGCGATGGGTTGGCATTCCATCCAGTGTGTATCCTGCCTTAATGCCCATAGACGCCTGAGATAGGCACAGACTCCGCGTGACCCGAGGAAAGATCGGATATAGCGGTAGAAGATGAATGAATGAATGAATCCATCTCATAGCGTTCACACACAGACACACACACACACACAAGTTGCAATGCATAGAGAGAGTGAGAGAGCGATGATGAGATTTTTTTACTGGGTGCAAATTATGCTGTTGTATGTTATTGTATATATTGTCTCATCTAAAAAAAAAAAAAAACTCTTCTATGTTAATACGAAGACAAAAGACAAGACAAGGTGTTTTATTTTAATTAAGAGATTAAAGAACGAGTGAATGTATATTCTAGTCTCACCCGCACTCTGTGTTTGGCTCCATCAGGAGCACTTGACGATGGGAACACGCCGTAACTCCCTGCGCCATACATTCTTATGATCCTTGAACACTGGGCCGCGTTTGGGAGGAGCAGAACGACATGAAGACGGCAATATGACTGGTCCTGAAATTGCTGGGTGGTGCTGTGTCACATGCCCCTGTGGCGCCGACTCCCTTCTATCCTAATAGCGCTTCCTCTCATTCCGTCCACGCAGCTTCAGCGTAATCTACGAATCTCCCCAGAGCACGGCAGCCAATTACAATCACTTGAACGTTGGCGAGAGAGAAACCAGAACGACAGGAGGGAGAAGTGTCGCAGGTTAAGGTGGGTGCTGCATGTGGGGGTGGAGTCTCGCTCGTGGTGGTCATGTGGGATTTGTAACTTAATCGTAAATATTCATTCATCAATTCATCGTCTATGGGCATTAAGGCAGGATACACCCTGGATGGAATGCCAACCCATCGCAGGACACACACACACACACACACACACACACACATTCATACACTAGGGACAATTTTCCAAGGTGTTGCCAATCAACCTACCGTGCATGTTTTTTGGACCGGGGGGAAACCGGAGAACCCGGAGAAAAAACCCCCTGAGGCACGGGGAGAACATGCACAAACTCCACACACACATGGCCGAGACGGGAATCGAACCCGGACCCTGGCGGTGTGAGGCGAACGTGCTAAACACTAAACCACCGTGCCCCTTTTATTATAATTTATTCAAATAAATATAATCTTATAGCCCTGTTTTATCTCTGGGTATTATTTAGAGCAGCAGAATTCAAAATGTAATGACCCGTACGTACATATAACTAACGCAATATATTTATCCTTCCCCTCAGATTTTGCACTGCAAATATCAATGACAGCTTTACCATGAAATGAACGGGATAATCCACAGCTGGGTGACAATTTTACTTCACTCTACAATTTTCAGTAATATCATGCAATGAACCTCGCCAAGATTATCCCTTACATCAGACCATAGACTGTCCGCTAATTCAATTCACTGTGTACACTTTTTTAAACAAGTATTTTTTTTTAAAGGTTAAGGTATTTTATTTCCTATTTATTTATTTATTTATTTCATTCATTCATCTTCTACTGCTTTATCCGATCTTCCTCGGCGGGTCACGGGGAGCCTGTGCCTATCTCAGGCGTCTATGGGCATTAAGGCAGGATACACCCTGGATGGAATGCCAACCCATCGCAGGGCACACACACACACATTCACACACACACATTCATACACTAGGGACAATTTTCCAAGGTGCCAATCAACCAACCTACCGTGCATGTTTTTGGACCGGGGGAGGAAACCGGAGAACCCGGAGAACCGGAAAAAACCCCCTGAGGCACGGGCAGAACATGCAAACTCCACACACACATTCCCGAGACGGGAATCAAACCCGGATCCTGGCGGTGTGAGGCGAACGTGCTAACCACTACGCCACCGTGCCCCACTATTTATTTATTTATTTTTATTTATTTATTTATTTATTTATTTATTTATTTATTTAAATGACAAGCTCAAAATGACACCGCAGAAGCTTATACTTATACTCAAACAACCAGACATGAAACATCTTCCTTAAATTGATAATCTTCTAATCACCAAATCTGAAGAAAACTGAAAAAACTCACATTTTATTTATATAATTATTTATTTATTTATTTATTATGATTACATATGGGTAGGCGGCACGGTGGTTTAGTGCTTAGCACGTTCGCCTCACACCGCCAGGGTCCGGGTTCGATTCCCGTCTCGGGCCATGTGTGTGTGGTGTGGTTTGCATGTTCTCCCCGTGCCTCAGGGGGTTTTTTTTTTCTCCGGGTTCTCCGGTTTTCTCCCCCGGTCCAAAAACATGCACGGTAGGTTGATTGGCACCTTGGAAAATTAGTCTGTGAATGTGTGTGTGAATGTGTGTGTGTGTGTGTGTGTCCTGCGATGGGTTGGCATTCCATCCAGGGTGTATCCTGCCTTAATGCCCATAGACACCTGAGATAGGCACAGACTCCCCGTGACCCAAGGGAAGATCGGATAAAGTGGTAGTAGAAGATGAATGAATGAATGATTACATATGGCTCCTGAAGTAAATAAAATAACATGACTTGTCAAATATATATATATATATATATATATATATATATATATATATATATTTTTTTTTTTTTTTTATTGATAAATATGATACCTTGAATTGCATCCACAATAAGGCTCAAGTATATGTCCAATTTTATAATATAAAAACACAAAAATAATTATACGCATATACATGTTTATATATAGTTTTTTCTTCATTTTATTGCTTAAACTAGAAATAAAAATAATAATAATAATAATAATAATAATAATCTTTATCTTGAGAGAGAGAAAAAACGTTTCATCCCAGATCTCAATACAAGATTTTCATTTTTATTAAATATGCAAGATTGTAGGTATTTTATTCCATAAAGACTAATCTGGATAACAAAATATATATTATATACAATGTTAAAGGAAAAACTGAATCCTTCTGAAAACATGAGAATTCATTATAACACAAGCAGCATCTGTTATCGACTAGTCCTTTTGACTGTGTTTATTTATACACTGTGTGTTTATATTTCTTATGAATAAAAGTGAACAGACATTAATATGAGAATGACTTCACACATACGTGCGCATGAACGAGATCAGGTCACTGCAGGCTGCGCTCTCTCAATGTAATCTTGTTATGCAGGAGAAGGTTAAAGGTTGACAGTTATGACGTGATGTATAGTTGACTTTATTAAATAAGGATGCCCCCATTGAGACAGGCATATGGGACGCTGCCCTCTTTATTACTTCTTATGACCTTCATCATTAAAGACACCGCAAGACATGAGGTCCCAGCTTTGTAGGAGATGATGTCACAGCAAAAGGCCATAGCTGAAGTGCATGAAGATATAAATATATATATATATATATATATATATATATATATATATATATATATATATATATATATATATCTATATATATCTTATCTGTCTGGTCTGTATGGTCTGTCTGTCTGTCTGTCAGTGTCTGTCTGTCCGCCTGTCTGCCTGTCTGTTGGTCTGTCTGTCAGCCTGTCTGTCTGTCTGTCTGTCCACCCGACCGACAGACAGGCGGACAGACAGACCGACCAACAGACAGAACGACCGACAGACAGACAGGCGGACAGACAGACAGACCGAGACAGACAACAGACAGACCGACACAGACAGACGCGACCAACAGACAGACCCACAGACAGGCGAACAGACAGACCGACAAACAGACAGACAGACAGGCGGACAGACAGACCGACCAACCGACAGACCGACTGACAGACAGACAGGCGGACAGGCAGACCGACCAACAGACAGACAGACAGGCGGACAGACAGACCGACCAACAGACAGACCGACTGACCGACAGACAGGTGGACAGACAAACCGACCAACAGACAGGCGGACAGGCAGACCGACCAACAGACAGACAGACAGGCGGACAGACAGACCGACCAACAGACAGACCGACTGACAGACAGACAGGCGGACAGGCAGACCGACCAACAGACAGACCGACAGACAGGCGGACAGACAGACACCGACCAACCAGACAGACAGACACCCCCCCCTGACAGACAGACAGGCGGACAGGCAGACCGACCAACAGACAGACCGACAGACAGGCGGACAGGCAGACCGACCATCAGACAAACAGATGGGCGGACAGACAGACCGACAGACAGACACACAGACAGACAGACAGATAGATAAATATTTATTTTGTAAACCGTGACATCCTTAAAAACACTCTTTACTTTCGCATCTTTAAATTCATCTGTAGGTGTGCATGAATATTTACAACGTGCCCCGAGTTGAACTGCATTCTGCGGTATTCCAGCGCTTCACGAAAACTACAAATCCTCTGCTTAAACATGGCTCCAGTGAAAGTAAGACGTCTCCTTCTTCATTTCCACATGGTTAAAAGTATATAAGTACTTCCTTTGAAAAAGTACTTCATTACCAAAGTCAAATCGCTGATCTAGAAGTATATCTGAAAATGTCATGCAAATCGGAGTTCTGTTCCGTTCGCCGCCACGCCGTGGTTTTTTTTAATGAGAACGTTTTTATTGTCACAGACACACCGTGAGAGATCTTTCACCCACACATGCTCTTGTGAGAACCATGCTTGAGGTCTCACCACAGCTTCTCATTTAATGCTGTCTCAGTATTCACTTTAAATCATGAGCAATGCAACGGAAAAAAAGAATTTAAATAAAAAGTCCCACAAAATGAAAATACTCAGATAAAATAGTGATGCTTAAAGTTATTAGTTTCCTGGACTGGTCCGAAATCCACTACTAACACTAACTGGGATGCAGTGGATGCTGAAAAATCAGGTACAGTTCAACAAACAAGTCATAAAAAAGGCTGTATATACGAAATAAGCATATTTCATCATATACCTCATCTAAGCACGGTGGCTTAGTGGTTAGCACGTCGCCTCACACCGCCAGGGTCCGGGTTCGATTCCCGTCTCGGCCATGTGTGTGTGGAGTTTGCATGTTCTCCACCGTGCCTCAGGGGTTTTTTCTCCGGGTTCTCCGGGTCCAAAAACATGCACGGTAGGTTGATTGGCACCTTGGAAAATTGTCCCTAGTGTATGAATGTGTGTGTGTGTGTGTGTGTGTGTGTTTGTGATGGGTTGGCATTCCATCCAGGGTGTATCCTGCCTTAATGCCCATAGACGCCTGAGATAGACACAGACTCCCCGTGACCCGAGGGAAGATCTAATAAAGCGGTAGAAGATCGATGAATGAATCATATACCTTATCTACTTAAAAGGAAAGTGTGTATCATGCGCACATGTCTTATACACATTCTCCCGTTTGGATATGAGTGACGACCCGAGTGGAAACTACAATACGTGGCGCATTGTGGGTCTGAAATGGGTGCACTTGAAATCTATTACAGCATACCATTCGTTTTATGGTAATCCCAATAAAGCTCGTCTCAGCTGTCTAACTTCCCTCTTTACCAATAAAACATTGATTTCTGTCTCACAGTCACAGAGAAGCATGTGTGTGTGTGTGTGTTGGGTTTGGGAGGAAGGGGGGGGGGGGGGGGGGTGGGGTCTCAGGAGAATGTGTTCTACAACAGCCACTGTTCTCAACAGTAGAGGCCTGGAATTCCAGTGAGGACACACACACACACACACACACACACACACACACACAAACATATGGAACAGCACTGCACCAAACAGATGTCCCAGTAAACCTTGTTAGAGCACAGACCGTCTAGATGTCTGTACTATTAATGTCACATGGTCACTAAAAATCCGAGGCCGTAACTCATTTGAGCCTTTTAACCTCGCCTTATTGTCATTACGCTTTTAGCCACAGCGAGATTACGAAGGTGACAAAACAAATCCAATATTTAGACGACATTTAGCACCGAATGCGCTCAGAAGTGCAGAAGAGGGGACATTAATCATAAAACCGGATCCCAAATCCCCATCTGCAACCCCTTCAAGAAAGAAATGTGCTATCGGGCCGAAATTATCAGCATGATCTGGCCATCTGTTATGCTACAGAGCAGCGCATCCAGTGACCTGTAATATGGATCCTTTTCTTTTTTTTTTTTTTTTTACTCCCTTGACAACGAATCTACGAGACCTTCATAGGCTCATCTAAAAAAGCCAAATGTCGACAATACAAACACATTCCCTAATGTTGAAAATGACACACACACACACACACACACACACACACACACACACAGGGGAGCTAAGAATTTGCCCGTGTGTTTGCCGGGCTATTGTTTGGGAGCTAGCGCATTCCTTTACGCTTGCTTCCTCTTGTCAATCGACACTTGGCGTATTAAAGCGCTGCCACTTGAAAACTTTGAAAGTCATTAGAAAGGGCCTCGGACAAGTTCTGTTAGCGTGAGGAATGTGTCAGGTGACAGTACGGACCACCCACTGCCTGAGAGGGCGAGGAGGTGAAGGACTAGATTGACGTTTGTGCTGCCAGTGCCCTGCTGTCTTGTCAAGCACCTTGACAAAAGTGGCGGAAGGCAAGATGGTAAGATCCAAGGCTCTAACAGCTGATTATCTCCTCCGTGAGCTCAGCCGAGCTCGAGGCCGGTGTGTGTGTGTGTGTGTGATCACTCGGGCGGCCACCGCTAAGCATGCGATAAGCATACACTCCGCGGAGAGGAACGCCAATCACAGCGCATCCTACTGTGCCACACAAAGGGCGCGAGAGGGCTTGCTTTAGATCCATCAATAACATAAGAAAAGGGAGACGCAATTTGTGCATCCAGGTCTCCAACCCTCACCATCTCAGGCATCCCGGCATCGTCATTTTTCAGCCCGTAGTAATCTCTTTCAATTGGACACGCCTGGATGAAAATAACTTAAGGCCGTAATTGCAGACATTTTACCGTCGACAACTCCTGCGAGAAAAGGGTGCGTTTTTCCCCCTCTTTTTATTCAACCCTATATAAAACGCACTAAAGATAAATGGCCGGAAAAACACAATGAGGCGTTTTTAGGTATACAAAAAGTGATTCTTCGTCCACGGCTTTGTATGCGCCTTGCCATTTCTGCTTGGAGAAGATGTGTGAGGACTGCTAATGGAATTAAGGATGGGGCTCCACCTGGCCATTTACCGAGCTGCCCCTTGTTTTGCCTGATGGCACACAAGTACTAGACGTGAGCTGCATGAAACCGGCGACTATAGATGTAGGAATGCTAGAGCATGCACACGCGCGTGGCACTGACAGTGCCGCACGGAAAATAGCAGGGACACGCAATCAATCGGAATGGCCGCGCGCCGGAGCTGAGACCGCTCGCTGACATCAAAAGCCCTACCAGATAATTATTTTCCCAACATGCTACATGCTGCACTGTGTAATGAAGTCAATGATTAGGATTAATGCATGTAACAGGGACTCGAGTGGTCGCGTCACTGAGACATATGCCGGGTTCAAAATGCAGCTAGTATGCGAAGTTCATTTAAAGTCAAATTGTAAAAATTCAATAATAATACATTTTCTCACTCGGTGGCGGCGGGGGGGGGGGGGGGGGGGGGGGGGGGGGGGGATGACGGAGGTCCTCATTCCCAGGTCGCTAAGTGATGTACCGACCAATCAAGCATGTGGTAGAGTTGAGTGTCGGACGCTTTCCTCGGAGTGTATTGAAGCCACACAGTGCTGTAGGGCACACGCACGCGAGCGCGCGCTCGCCAGTTCTTTATCCTATTTACAGAATCTACAACAGCACTTGTGACAACCAGGAGCCCTTATTATACAGGGATTTCATTTGTTCTTTGTACTAATTTGAAGCCTGAACACAAATCCCACAGGTTAGCCAACTTGGCAATTAAAACGGAGAGAATCTTTGCTCGCATTACAAAAGCCGTGCCATTCAGTTTGGTGGACCTTTGCGTGGAGAAGGACCCGCGAATCTCCAAAGAGTCCCTAACAAATGTTGAGTGAATCTTTCTGAGACAAAAGAAAAAACAGTGGCGGAGACGAATTCGGGGGAAATGTGCGCTGCAGCAGCACCGCAATGGAAACTCCAAGCTTTGGCTTCCCTTCTTAATGGCACCAAACTTCATAAAATTAAAGGTTTGCTGTGCCAGGGGAGCCATTAATATTTATAATGCCAGGCACAGGGAAAAGAAAATAATTCAATCTAAACACCAGTAAAAGGGCAAAGTTACTAGAAAAGAGGTGGAGGAGAGTAAAAAGCACCAGGGAAAAGGGGGGTGGGGGTGAGGTGGGGATGATCATAAAGGAAATTGCTTGGGTCCTAAATTGTTCATCGCTCCTAATAACTGGGAGACGCTTGTGTGCGCTTCTATTACACTGCCTTCCGCTATTCTCCCGAGAGCCAATTACCACCGAGAGCGAGGGTAGCATTACATAGGCCGAATGTATCGCACCCATCAGCCTCCGTGGGCTTTGATTCACCATAAACATTTAACAGCCTATAAACATCGTTAGTTGATCTTTGACCTCTGCGTGGGGACGAAAAAAAGTCCCTTCGTCTCGTGGCACATTCGTACTATTGAGCTCTCTATCATTATTTATAAGGAACAGGTAAGGGTGGGGGGGGGGAGCATACGATCAGGAGGATGTAATTGGTAATCGGATGCCATTAGTAAGCTTTGTCGGCCCCCTGCCGAGTCTGCGATGGTTCGTGTTGTGCTTTTTTTGGCAGCCTGTTACACATCAGTAGTAGCCTGGTGCACCGTCTGTGCCCCTTTTTGCTCCTCGTGACTCTCGGGTGCCCTGGAGGAATATAGCCGGTCCTAAGAACAGCACATACGAGCCTATATGCACGCGTTACTGTTTCCAACCAGCAGGTTTTTTCATGTCATCTTATGAGTTATGATTCAGCCACGGGCTTGTTAGATACTGGGACGAAAACAAATAGAACGGACAAACTGTGAACCGCAGCCGCTTTAGCAGGTCTTCTTGTTTACGCACAGATTGGGCCACCTCTTTCAACTCATTCATTCATTCATTCATCTTCTAGCGCTTTATCCGATCTTCCCTCAGGTCACGGGGAGTCTGTGTCTATCTCAGGCGTCTATGGGCAATAAGGCAGGATACACCCTGGATGGAATGCCGACCCATCGCAGGACACACACACACACACACACACACACACACACACACGCATTCACACACTAGGGACAATTTTCCAAGGTGCCAATCAACCTACCGTGCATGTTTTTGGACCGGGAGGAAACCGGAGAACCCAGAGAAAAACCCCCTGAGGCATGGAGAGAACATGCAAACTCCACACACACATGGCCAGGACGGGAATCGAACCCGGACCCTGGCGGTGTGAGGCGAACGTGCTAACCACTAAACCACCGTGCCCCCCCTTTCTTTCAACACCTGACCAGGTAAATATAACTTATTTAACCCGACGAACAAATATTTAGCGTATACATAGTGTCGAACTCACTGTTGCATCATGGTTGTCCTCGAAGGGCCACTTGTAACTATAAGACAGTATATAGTCTTTGATGAGCGCCGCCGCCTCATAACACAAAACACATACCGGCTTTTCTCCTTGAAGTACACGCATGTATTCGCTTTCCCATCTATTTTTGGACGGAAATGCCTTCTATACGCATCAATTTTTCTCTCCCTGGACATTTTGGGATCATATGTAGAAATCTTTATGTTCCACGCCCTCAGGAAACACTGACGTCGGATACACTGCAATCTAGTGGCGGGATGACGTCACTCGCTGAGTAACATGGTCACATGCACGCTTTAAAGCAACATAGCCTTATTTTAAGCTCTTGCCCCCCCCCCCCCCCCCCCCCCCCCCCCCCCCCCACCCCCCCCCCCCCCCCCCTATAACATTTTGACACGTGACCATGCGCATGAAGTCCGGTTTCTAATAGCGGCAAGACAATTTCGCATGCCTGCTCGCTAACGATTTAGCGTCGACACACAAGGCTGTCACCTGAACGCAGACCTGAGAGGTGTAGTAATTGCCTATGAACCTCTTACGGACGTAAAATGAAAAGGGCAAATGATACTGGCAGCCCACCAAGTTATTCGAAAGTTGGCATTGCACGTGTGAAAAGCGTCTCCCTAAAAGTGAACTTCGGCTGGCGTTAATTCGTTCCTTTATACAATTCGCATTTTGAAAAGGTTAAGCTAAAGAAAGTGCAAAACATCTTTTTTTTTTTTTTTTTACCACAGGGACGTACATAATTGTATTTCAAACAGGATGAGGAGATGTCCGTGTTCACCAAAAATAAATAAATAAATAAAGTCCGCTTCTTTTCATCACCCCATTTTCTCCCCAAACTTTACACTTAGAGGAGCAAGCTTGTGTTTTGCATGTGCATATGGCGCAGTGTGCTAGACCTAGCGAGAACAGCTTGGACTGTGCCTCCAGGCTTCTGAAAACGTTTCAGAAAGGCGGTTAAAGCGTAATTAGCAGTGGCCCTCTCTCACACTGGGGGACGGTGAGAAAGCATATGAACTGTAATGGGCTACAATAAGCAGCCCCCTTCGTCCGATCCAGGCCGCTGAATGACAGGGACACTAATTGGACTCTGATTTGCCCATTTAATGAGAGGGGAAAAGGAGGGGCAGAAAATAGATAGTGGCCAGGCAACATTCCCTTCCAGCCTGGTTTTAATTATATTTATGTATAATGTGTCTGACCTAAGGACAGTGTGGGGAAATTGAATGCCCAGTCGCGCCTTTTTTTTTTTTTTCTCCTCACCGGGTCCAAATGTGATTAGTGTTCATTAGCAAGACACACATCTGACTCCGCTTATAGGCACACATTCACATGAGGCGCGGTTAGAGTCGGAACGTTTAAACACCTGTTTAACAGCAAATAAGATGGTGTCTGCAAATCTGGTCCCTTGATTGTAACTGATGGCTAATTATGTCCACCAAAAAAAGACATAAAATCCCGCCTGGCTTAAACACAGATACATTCGATCTATAAATTGCACCAAATCTGTAAAAGCATATTCACTTCTTTCATGGGTTTTTTTGAACATCTTCATTCCATAGATCTACAGACATAATCCATTCATTCTTTTGTTGGGGGGGGGGGTAAAAACGGTGTATACTTTATCCTGGTCACAGTTCCTCATTCATTAAAATTCCAGGGCAGTTACGAGTAGCCGGACCACCTACCTGATGTCAACAGCCTGAAACACGGGTCACATGACCAAACCCAGATCAGCACTGTGTCATGCACGTCATTGTTTTACTGTTTTATTTATCATTATCTGTCTGCTTCCGGTATGAATGTGTGTGTTGTGTGTGTGTGTGTGTATGTGTGTGTGTGTGTGTGTGTCCTGCGATGGGTTGGCATTCCATCCAGGGTGTATCCTGCCTTGATGCCCATGGACGCCTAAGATAGGCACAGACTCCCCGTGACCCGAGGGAAGATCGGATAAAGCGGTAGAAGAAAGCGGTAGAAAATGAATGAATGAATGAATGAATGAATGTCTGCTTCCGTCACATATCACAATGCATCTTCCTATACTCGAGCCATGCTTGCTCCTTTATTTCTGTATTACAAAAAAAGCAACATCGCCTCAGTCAGAGTCAGAATTCTCAGTAAGGCATTAAATATATTACAGTTAGCTTTTGTAGTAGCGCCGGCCCCTCCTCGGGCCCTCCTGGGGCCCTCCTGGGGCCTGCAGCTACAAGCCGTCTGGCAAAACCCTAAGCGGACTTTTGATCAGGGATTTTCGCTGCCGTTAGACAATGCAGAAATCCTATTATTATCGCATTCACAAACGACTATGTGTCAGTGTCTCACCCCCTTTATCAGTTTCTCTTCTTCTGGCTTACACAACAACAAGCACTCTGTTTTTTCTCTCTCTCTCTCTTTTTTTTTTTTTTTTTACTGCTACATCCTACAGCCAGTGGTAAAAGTGAACTAGGTCTCTCCATTTTACTGTCTACGTATAGGAGTTGTTTTTGTTGAGGAACGTGTTTTTAATCAACGCTGCTCAACTCTTAAGCAGTGACCTTGGCTTTGTCTGGAGGCAGCGTGAGAACACCTGTAACCAGACAGAAGGGCAGATGCACTGACACTGGAAACCACATCTGGAGGCACCGCTCACAATGACACATCCATTGATGTTCCAACGCAACACACATACCAACACACACACACAAACACACACACACACACACACACTTTATTATTAGTGTCATTTCAGTGATACATTCATTCATTCATCTTCTACCGTTTTATCCGATCTTCCCTCGGGTCACGGGGAGTCTGTGTGTATCTTAGACGTCTATGGGCATTAAGGCAGGATACACCCTGGATGGAATGCCAACCCATCGCAGGACACACACACACACACACACACACACACACACATTCACTAGGGACAATTTCCCAAGGTGCCAATCAACCTACCGTGCATGTTTTTGGGCCGGGGGAGGAAACCGGAGAACCCGGAGAAAAACCCCCTGAGGCACGGGGAGAACATGCACAAACTCCACACACACATGGCCGAGACAGGAATCGAACCCGGACCCTGGCGGTGTGAGGCGAACGTGCTAACCACTAAACCATAAACCACCGTGCTCCTTTCAGTAATACAATTTCTTTAAAAAAAACAAAAACAAAGTTCTCTTATTTTCAAAAAATAAATACATCTGTCAGGAGCAGCGACTGGTATATGGCATAAGCATACTGGTCTTCTTGTGGAAATTATAGACCCAGCCTCGGGCAGAGCCGTGCTTTACCCTAATGATCCTTTGTTTTGGCGTATATATATATATATATATATATATATATATATATATATATATATGCCTGATATAAACTTTGTAATAGGAACAGTCGCTGTTTACCATAAACAGCTCTGTACCAGTCACCCTACTTAGTAATTCGATCTTCTCGCTTCGGGCTATTTGCGGCAAAGCGACTGTTAGGGCGCCACTGATGGCCAATGCTCATTAAGACGAGGCCCGGGCGGAATGACAGGTGAATCACCTGTTCGCCCCAGGCTGAGCCACCGAGTCTTGTGTCTAATGTTAGATTTAAGGGACCAGGTGCTTCATAGCCATCAAAAAGACCCTTAAGAAAAGCAAAGTGGCGGCATCGGGACCAGGTGCGAAAAGGGAAATGTGTTGAGAGACACCTGGGGACGTGACGGGGACTTTCGGAGAGGCTGGCTGTGTTTTCGCAGCTTGAGCCGGTGCCAGTACGAAGCCTCCGGCTATTGGAAGCAAGTTCTCGAGATCGGCATGACAGCCAGGGCTTTAGTTAGGGAGGACGGAAACAGTGTCGCAGATCTTCGCAGCCAAACACGGTCTTCTTCTTTTTTTTTTCTTCCCAGAAAGTAATCAAATATCATGTTCTTATTCGGACGCCATGCAGGATGCACTTTTCCCTGCGCCTGTAATCGGCTATGAGTGACGTGGTGGCACACAGGGTGCACGTGAGCTCGGATTCGTGTGTAGATGATTACGGCTGGAGTTGCATGCAGTTCTCCTCTCATGCTCTAGTTCCAAGATTTTGCTTTGTTTTGTAAGCACATGGTCTATTTGTTTATACACGCACGGGTCGTTAACCCTAGAATCACACCGTGTCGCTGGTGTGGTGTAGGAAATGCGCGTGCAAGTATCTGGAGTCAAACAGTAAAGGTTGGACGGCGTCGCTGGTGTTCTGAGGGACAGATATCTGCATGTGCAATCACAGGGAGCGCTAACAGGGAAAAAGGTAAGAAAGAGGACAGTGTTCGGTACACGCGAAGCAGAACGCTTTCGCCTTGGCTTTACCGCGAGCGCAGAAACATAATCAGGCCATGCAACGGCAATGAAAGAACATTAAGGAAGTAATGTGTGGGCGATCGTAGCCACCTCGGACAACCTTGAAGGAACGTTAATGTTAGACTCTTAATGCTGAAAATGCGAGAGGTCAGAATCTAGTGGCAATTCTAAATTGCGCATTTTTCCACGCACTCGTGAATGTAACCAGAGACCGGATAACGCATGACAGACAGCTGCCTGGAAACGCTGCTGATCGTAGCGGTCATGACTGCGTTCATCGGATCAAACCCACGCCGGCAGCACCGTTCACCCTGTACAAAGGAACCACGGTTCGTCATGTCGCACAACCTGGATGGGAAAGTGTCAACGTTTCAGCCCCTGGCTAATGTTTGTAGAATTTAAAATAAAAGAAAAAAAAAGAGTTGTAGTGTCTTAACTTGGCCTACTTTTTTTTTTTTTTTTTCCCCACCAGGTTTCAATGGACCAGGCAACCTCAGCGAACAGCCCAAGGACTGTAATAACTCAAACCCACACAGTGACACACAGGTACATGCATATGCACAAAAGCGCACACTGTCGGGTTTTCATAGAGAAACACAAGGCACATTCTGATGATCATTATCTTGACCAGCTTAATGAACAGGAAAAAGTGTGACATGACTGTGGATCAAACACGTCACGCATTTATTTTTCCCATCTGCCGTAATCTCGAGTCAGGAGTACACTCAGTGTCTAAACAGAGAGTGCAAAAATCATCGAAAACAAATGAATGGTAAGGAAAAGTATCAAGCATTCTACTATATTAAAGTTTCCTCACGTTAATATTCTTTCATTCATTCGTTCATCTTCTAGCGCTTTATCCGATCTTCCCTCGGGTCACGGGGAGTCTGTGTCTATCTCAGGCGTCTATGGGCATGAAGGCAGGATACACCCTGGATGGAATGCCAACCCATCACACATTCACACACACACACACCACACACACACATTCATACACTAGGGACAATTTTCCCAAGGTGCCAATCAACCTACCGTGCATGTTTTTGGACCGGGGGAGGAAACCAGGAGAACCCAGAGAAAAAAAAACCCTGAGGCACGGGGAGAACATGCAGAAACTCCACCACACACACATGGCCGAGACGGGAATCGAACCCCGGACCCCGGTGGTGTAAGGTGAACGTGTTAACCAATAAGCCACCGTGCCCCTCTTACGTTAATATATCTTTTATATTTTATATGTCATATAATACGGGGCATGGTGTTTTATTGGTTAACACGTTCACCTCACACCTCCAGGGTTGTGGGTTCGATGCCCGCCTACACCATGCATGTGTTTGCATGTTCTCCTGTTCTCCCCCCCAAAAAAAACATGCACGGTAGGTTGACTGGCACCTTGGAAAAATTTCTTTCATGTGTGTGTGTGTGTGTCCTGCGATGGGTTGGCATACAGGGTGTATCCTGCCTTGATGCCCCAAGACCCCTGAGATAAGAGGCACAGGCTCCATGTTACCCAAGATGAATAAATGAATATTATATAATATATTATTTTATACTATAAATAATAATATAATAATATAAATAACATATAATACAATTGTAAAAACATGGGCGGATGTATTTTTATTTGACTTATCATTAGATAACATTTTGTTGTTGAATAAACGTTGCGATAGTGATTTTTTTTTCCCGAAGACGAGTGCGATTTTCACAGCACAAAGCTAACGTATTCAAAATCCTTTTCTTTTTTTGACAGGTTGCCAGATTCACAGATGTGGTGTTACTTTTCCCTACCAATTAAATCAAACAGAAAGAAGAGTTGAACTATTCTGTACTTACATTTTAAATTGCAAATTAAAACGTACCCCCCCCCCTTCTTCTTTTCGGTGGAACATTTTAAATAAACATAGACAAATGCAGAAATAGTTTCCCGTGAAGTTTATTCAAAGACAATGCAAAAATTCCAAAGATATCACGCGCTGACAAGTTAATTGAACTGATTTCACTCTGATGCCGCTGCTCAAACAGCTCGGTCCCGTCTCTGACAGATCGCTTTAAATGTTTCATTAACTGTGAATGGAAACCTTGACAGTCTCCTATCAGGACGGTGCCTGAGCTTGCACGTTTCCGCAAAGAGAGAGAGACAGGCTACTTAGTAATTGTGTAGTGAAGACAATTCTAGTATGGTCTGAACATGCAAAAGGATTGAATTCTTAGCCTTCGGGCCTTTAAACTAAAGGGGATCGTGTTATTTTGTCTTTTACAACTCGTCCGTAAGTGGAGAAAAAGGCTTTCCTTCTGCCGTGCACAAACAAAATTAGAAGAAAAAAGAGGGGACCAAAAGAGGAGGGGGGGAAAAAAAAGCTCCCTAGTTGCTGATCCATTATTTACATACTGTATCTGCCTCGTAATCTGACCCATCAACAGTGAAAAAGAGGGATGCACTGCTGATGAATCTCATTCCAAATGTGCGATCTCCTCTTGCTTCTGCGTGTTGCCTTTCGTCTCTTGCTAAGTGCAGGCTTCTCATTAAAAGCGTGCAAATAGAAATAATGTGCTGAAGTCCCATTTAATGCTAACATGCCGGAGATAAGACGCTCCTTCCTGTGCTCATCACAAGGAGAAGCTAGCTTTATTATCAAGCCAAACAAAGCGGCTTGGCTGAAGTGGCAGACACACTTCGAGCCAGGATACTGGCAACATCCTGACTGAGTAAAGCAGGGAGGGGGGGACACAGTCTCAAAAGCTGATTCTGATCATTTGGCTTTTAATCATTCTGTTTCGCGGCAGCATTACAGTGCAGGAAACTGATCTTGCACCAGCCTTCCAGGGGTGTATCATAAAAAATAAAAAAAAAACGACAGAAACAGGAGGGAGGGAAGGGGAAACAGAAAGCCGGGGGTTTTGTTGGCGCCATTTTCCTGAATGCGACTTTAATCTGACCACCCATAACTCTTCCCTTCGCGAACATGATCCGAAGTCAGATTTTCAAGTTTCAGATCTTCTCCATTTTGATCTGTGCTGGCAGAACTGGAGGGGGGGGGGACGGCTCGCAGCGTAGCATCACACTCTCTTAAAGAATGATGAAAGGAAAAGATCGCATGGATTTTACAGTTATTTGTTGTGGAAACTTGTTTTTTTTTTTCCTTTTTCTTTCCCCCTAGTTCCACGACTCCTAATGGCTCCTTAATGACTCATGACTGTAGCTTCGAGGCCTGGCGGAGCAGGCGATCTGTAAAGGCCACTCCTGCAGCTTCAGACACAATAAAGGGCAACTGTACCACCGATGGGCATACATCGTTTTTTGTTACTGATATTGCCGACGTTGCCACGTTCAACCAGATTGGCGGGTTCCAGAAAAACATCTATTTACAAACTCATCAACAGATGCACATTGCCAGAGGAGTCTCTACAATATGGTCATGAAAGTCGATCAGAGCCAGACCAGAAATAAAATGCATTTTCTGTTATGCCAAATACATTTACCATTCACCAAACACGCACACACACACACACACACACACACGTGCGCGCGCACACACGCACACGCAGTACCACTAGAAGGCAAAGAAAGAGAACAATATTTCCTCCTGATATACTGTGCTTACTTATCAAATGTGTGCAACCTGACCCTCTGGACCAACATCCATCATGGCTAGATCATGGGTGTTTTTCAAGCACTGTTTTTCTTAGAGTGGGTGGCTTTTATTAGAATTTCACCAGGTTTTACAAATAGTAAAAAAACAAAAACAAAATTAAGTTAAAACATGAGACGAACATTAATATGAAGATTTTGCAAACGTGTACGATTCTGATATAAAATTCATTCATTCATTCATTCATCTTCTAGCGCTTTATCCGTTCTTCCCTCGGGTCACGGGGAGTCTGTGTCTATCTCAGGAGTCTATGGGCATTAAGGCAGGATACACCCTGGCTGGAATGCCAACACATCACACACACACACACACACACACACACACACACACACACACACACACACACACACACACTCACACACTAGGGACAATTTTCCAAGGAGCCAATCAACCTACCGTGCATGTTTTTGGACCGGGGGAGGAAACCGGAGAACCCGGAGAAAAACCCCCTGAGGCACGGGGAGAACATGCACAAACTCCACACACACATGGCCGAGACTGGAATCGAACCCGGACCCTGGTGGTGTGAGGCGAACGTGCTAACCACTAAACCACTGCGTCCCCCATGAAAACTAAAAATGGAAATAAAATAAAAAAGTATACATAAGACATATAAAAGAATATATATATATATATATATATATATATATATATATATATATATATATATATATATATATATATATAGTGTATAAAGTGACCAAGGAGGGAGGGAATCATTTGATGCAGCAGGGAATCAATTGAATCAGTAGCATCAATCTTGGTTGATTGGTGGCCACGAATGAGCGAGGGTTTGTCATGGAAAGACGGATAAGAGAGGCATGGGGTTTGGGTTGCACTGTAAGCAGAGAGGGACAAGAGGGCCATGCAAGCGTGGTACAAGTACATACAGAACATGGTACAAGCACATACAGAAAGGACACCTGTTCCTCTAACACAATGCAGCCCTGTGTGGGCCTCCTCACTGCTGGCAGGACAAAGAACGCCTCTGTGACAATCTGCTCCCTGATAAAAGCCAAAGAGAGGAATCGTCACATGGAAGCCCATACCTGTTTCGTTAGTGCTGCTGTGCATATGCTTCCATCAATCAGCTTTAAAGGCATTGCTGCGCTCGCACTCCCTCCCACTCGCTCCCGCCGCTCTCTCTCTAACCTTTACCTTGATGTGATGCGAGCACACGCTCGCGCTAGCATCGCGAGTGAGAAAAAAGAAAAAAACCAACGCCGCCGTTCATGCTTTCACACGGTTCGGAATACCAGATTTACACCCAGCAGACATGTGACATGTGACACAGTGTGAACATGCATATAGCACTCGGTGGAAAACAATTAATGCATGATAATTAGCTGAGAACCCAGTCTGTAACTTTGGCAGAATAGGAGGCCTGGGGTTCACTAACTTTTGGTTCAAAAGCTGTACAAATAGAACTAATCAAAATCATATAGACACACCGAATACACACACACACACACACACACAAGGTTTCTATGCCTGAGTAGTGATACATTTTAAGACAATTCCGAGACAACGAGTGAGATTGTATTTCGCCGAATGTTTTTTTGTTTTACACACCATTCGAACAAAAACACTTAGTTCTTTCCCTTTCGGAAATACGCCGCCTCTCTGGCACCGCGCTCAAAAGCATTTTCACCTTATTAACTTACACTCTCGAACCTGTATCTGCATGCGTTTCATGCATCGTCCTCCTGTTACATGATTGGCTGATTAGATACGTTTCTTCATAGGGGTTTAGCGGTTAGCACGTTCGCCTCACACCGACAGGGTCCGGGTTCGATTCCCGTCTCGGCCGTGTGTGTGTGTGTGTGTGTGGAGTTTGTGCATGTTCTCCCCGTGCCTCAGGGGGTTTTTCTCCGGTTTCCTCCCCCGGTCCAAAAACATGCACGGTAGGTTGATTGACACCTTGGAAAATTGTCCCTAGTGTATCAATGTGTGTGTGTGTGTGAGTGTGTGTGTGTGTGATGGGTTGGCATTCCATCCAGGGTGTATCCTGCCTTAATGCCCATAGACGCCTGAGATAGACACAGACTCCCCGTGACCCGAGGGAAGATCGGATAAAGCGCTAGAAGATGAATGAATGTTTCTTCATACAACAGATCCTATTAGTTAAACATTATTTTGTGACCACCTGAGAAATTTTTGCATAACGCTCCGTAATCCACAATGATGGTATAAGAAACTCCCAACACCAAAGGCTTTTTTTTCTTTCCTGAAAAAAAACAAAAAACTAAAAAATGAGCTAATCATAAATCTGCAATGATTTCTTCATGAGATTTCTGCATATCAGAATTTAAATGCAATCTAAACGATTATGCATAGCACTGCTGCCACGTGATTGGCTGGTTGGTTAACTTCTCTCATCAACAACACGTGACGCTCGCTGAATGTTTTTTTCTGTGTTTTAAAAAACAAACAAAAAAAAAAACACTTAGTTCTTTCATTCATTCACTCATTCATCTTCTAGCGCTTTATCCGATCTTCCCTCGGGTCACGGGGAGTCTGTGTCTATCTCAGGCGTCTATGGGCATTAAGGCAGGATACACCCTGGATGGAATGCCAACCCATCGCAGGACACACACACACACACACACACACACACACACACACACACATTCATACACTAGGGACAATTTTCCAAGGTGCCAATCAACCTACCGTGCATGTTTTTGGACCGGGGGGAGGAAACCGGAGAACCCGGAGAAAAACCCCTGAGGCACGGGGAGAACATGCACAAACTCCACACACACACACACACACACACACATGGCCGAGACGGGAATCGAACCCGGACCCTGGCGGTGTGAGGCGAACGTGCTAACCACTAAGGCACCGTGTCCCCACTCAGTTCTTTGACTTTCGTAAATACTCGGCCTCTCTGGCACCATGGTCAAAATCAGTGAGATCGCATTTTCACCTTTCCCCATATCAACTTACGCTCTTGATTTTATGCGTCGTCCTCCTGTTACACGATTGGCTGATTAGATAACGAATAAGGACGCATCTGAGCATACGTTTCTTCATAAAGCGTACGTTTATAAAGCGGCCAGTGACGCTCGTGTACGCTTTGAATCAGAATCAGGAGGAAATAAATAACAACACTGTAGATTAACGTGGACTATACAAGACTACACAAACAAATCCCGATATGATTGTATAATAATAGTATTAGTTCGTAGGATGACTGTGTATGTAAATAAAAGGAGTAGATTACTCATTCTAATAATAAAACATATATATATATAATATATATATATATAAATATATATATATATAATATATTAATATGAATATTATTAATCCAATATTAATAATTAGGGACAATTAGGGCCAAACTGATTTTCATTTCTCACACATAAGTATTATGTAAAGCTGCTTTGAGACGGTGACAAATTGGTAAAAAAAAAAAAAAAAAAAAAAGCGCTCTACAAATAAAATTGAATAGAATTGAATTAATATTAATATATTAATAAATTAATATATTAGTATCCAATTAATATGAATCCAATATTCATTGGACACTCTATAGAGTCTGTAATTACTATAGAGATGAAACTTTGTGACAAATATTGGGCTGAAAAGTCTAATAGATTTTCAAGCGCACGTGCGTGTGTGTGTGTGTGTGTGTGTGGTGTGTGCTTGTGTGTGTGTGTGTGTGTGCGCTCCATATTGCTAAAATCCGTACTACACTAACAAGACGTGCCTTACACCCACACCCGCCCACCACATTTCCTTGTGTCGAGCGAATGACGTTGCGGTGGTCAGGAAGAGGGAACACACTTCTCGGGTGGGGAGGTGGTGGGGGGGGGGGGATTCCTGCTGATCGCCTTGAAAGCAAAACAAGTGGAGGATGAGAGGATGAAGAGAAGATGGCTGACAGGCGGTATCTCATAAAGCGCCCGTATAAAGTCTTATCATGCGCTGTAACAGAGCACAAAAGCGAAACTGACACACTGCCACTTGCCTTTAACTCCATTGTGCTCCACTTCATTGTGCGCCATTTCAGTGATAACGACAAGTGGAGGAATTCGTGTCACCGAACTAGACGTCAAGTTGCAGCACAGTATACACCGCTCTCTCTTTATCTTTCTCCTGCTCTCCCTCACACACACACACATATAGAGTTACACAGAATATTTCCTGAAAAATACCGCCTGTGCATTTATTGTCTGTGGCAGCAGAACCGCTGTATCCTAGCTCGTTCCGAAAAGCACGAATATGTCACGTGTCCATTTCGTCATTCGGAAAACGTACCAATTAATGTCAGGTAAAAAAAAAAAAAACAAGGGAAGCGTTTTACACGGCGCGTGAAGAGCATTAGATCAGAGCGAGACGAAATTTGATTTGACTAGTGTTCACGTATAAGCAAACACAGACAGACGACACCGCCCACCTGCCAGGCTAAAAATGCTCATTTAAAGGTATTAAAATATACCTTTAAAAAAAAAAGATAAAGTTAATTAGAAACGCATTCGCGATTTCCATCGTTAACCTTTAAATATAGTGTAACCAAACCAAAGGTCACTTTTATTCCAGTATTTTAACTTTTCCATTTCAAGCGCTACGGATAATAATCCCGGCGCGAGCCTCTCGCGGACAGCCGCTGTCGCTCGCGAGAACGCAACCCGTGCAATGTCAAAGACACAAACGAAACGTCCTTTTCCTTTTTACCAGTATTGTAATTCACTTAACACTGGAATAAAGCCTCGAATGGATTAGATAATGAAGCTGACTTTGACCCCGTCCACTTAGCTCCGCAACGGCGGTTATGATTCCAACCACCATTATCCAAATGGACAGCGAGCACTCTGCCATATTGATCCTCCGCTCCTTTTTAGCCCTCTCGTTTTTCATCTGGTTACCCCTTGCCACTCATCCGCGTTTGCTGAACGCGGCGGCCCAAGCTAGAGGTAACTCTATCAATCAGGTCCCCTAGAGCTGGATCGTCCTCAGGAGAGACAAAGAGAGGACCGGACACTTGTAACGCGAGTTTAACGAGCCCGCGGGCACCCATGGGACGCGGCGGTCGCTCCAGCTAAACCGGCTGTCGCGTGCACGTCAGGCAACTTGTGCAGTCGCGGGCCTCGAGGCAACTCCGTTGCCCACGGACGTGTGACATTCGCCGAGCGTGTGAGGACATGCACAAACACGACACCCCTGCATGCTGCTGCTTTAGGCTCTCCGAGGCGCACTATGGATCTATCGGAACGATTATTCCAGTCGATCTATTTCTCCTTAAGCTTTGCCGACACTTAAAAAGAAATATCAACGGCTCCTTGTCTACGCGCTGTTACGCCACATGGCCATACGGAGCGCCGACGTCCTAGTCCTTTCAAAAGCAAAATAAAGCCAGGCTAATAATAAAAATAAATAAATAAATAAAGGCGCAACGAGCAGCAGTACAGGTTTTTTAGCTGGAAGTCGATATTGTGATAGAGTTGTGATGTTGTGATGTAAAGACCTCATTTATCACCTCATCCCTCCTCGTTTGATTAGCGGATAGCGGAGTGTTGTGCGTTCAGTACAGAGATCAAGGGCCGTGTCGTCTCCCGAAATGAATCCAAAAGGCTAATAACGGACGGACATTCCGCTCTTTAGACCTCTTGATTTGATTCTTCTAAAGACTCAAGCCTTCATTATCGGGAGATGACTGTGCGACGGTGCATCTGCACGCGAGGACAGGTGGGCAGGTCAGACTGAACTAAATCCTAATTACATTCATGCTGTGAAGGGGCACATTCGGTTCGTCCCAGAGATGGAAAGGTTAAACACTAACCGAGGGAGAATGATGACAAAATTATCTTCAGACTGACGGAATAGACATAAATTGTGCGATTAAAAAATAACAACAGTTTAACAGTTATAAAAGTTGTAGATACGTCTTATCCGGTATAACGCAAACTTACAAACACTTTTATAAGCTTTAAAAGTAATAGATAATATTTAAATAATAACATTTTACAAGCAGGGGCACGGTGGTTTAGTGGTTAGCACGTTCGCCTCACACCGCCAGGGTCGGGGTTCGATTCCCGTCTCGCCCATGTGTGTGTGGAGTTTGTGCATGTTCTCCCCGTGCCTCAGGGGGTTTTTCTCTGGGTTCTCCGGTTTCCTCCCCCGGTCCAAAAACATGCACGGTAGGTTGATTGGCACCTTGGAAAAATTGTCCCTAGTGTATGAATGTGTGTGTGTGTGTGTGTGTGTGTGTGTGTGTGTGTGTGTGTCCTGTGATGGGTTGGCATTCCATCCAGGGTGTATCCTGCCTTAATGCCCATAGACACCTGAGATAGACACAGACTCCCCGTGACCCGAGGGAAGATTGGATAAAGCGCTAGAAGATGAATGAATGAATGAATGAATGAACATTTTACAAAACGACAAAGAGAAATGCTGAAAAAAAACCAACTTTCCTAAAATCCGTAGTTTTAGATCGTAATATCGCGACAGTGAGTTCATTTTTCCCTCCAATGAAATTCTGTCAATTTGGAGAAGATTGCTGTGACGTCTCCTGCGAAGACGCTCAGACTAAGAACCAGTAGGAGCTCCGAGCCGGGGGGACACGACCAGAGTAACAACTTGAGTCCGGTGGACTGTTCAGAAACCTACAGAAACCTATTGAGTAAGAAGTGTGTGTGTGTGTTTTTTGTTATTATTCATTCATTCATTCATTCATTTTCTACCGCTTTATCCGATCTTCCATCGGGTCACGGGGAGCCTGTGTCTATCTCAGGCGTCTATGGGCATTAAGGCAGGATACACCCTGGATGGAATGCCAACCCATCGCAGGGCACACTCACACTCACACATTCACACACACACATTCACACACTAGGGACAATTTTCCAAGGTGCCAATCAACCTACCGTGCATGTTTTTGGACCGGGGGGAGGGGGAAACCGGAGAACCCGGAGAAAAACCCCCTGAGGCACGGGGAGAACATGCAAAACTCCACACACACATGGCCGAGACGGGAATCGAACCCGGATCCTGGTGGTGTGAGGCGAACGTGCTAACCACTACGCCACCGTGCCCCACATTTGTTATTATTATTATTATTATTATTATTTACGGCATATCATCAAGAAAATGCATTCCAAATCAATACTGAGAGAGCGCACATTCTTTCGCTCGTGTGCGTTATTTTTCGAGTGAAGAACGGAGGTGGCATAATGTAACATAGGGGTCACAGCAACAATCGCAATGCTACGGTTTAGCGCAGGCAATGGAAATTTAAGAAATGCAGGAACGAATACGAACAAGAGAGTGAGAGAATGTGTGTGTGTGTGTGTGTGGTGGGGGGGGGGGGGGGGGGGTGTGGGGGGGGGGGGGGGGGGGGGGGGGGGGGGGGGGGGGGGAGGGGGGGGGGGGTGGGGGGGGGGGGGTGGGGGGGGGGGGGGGGGGGGGGGGGGGGGTGGGGGGGGGGGGGGGGGGGAGAGGGGGGGGGGGGGGTGGGGGGGGGGAGAGAGAGGGAGAGAACTCCAGATGCAGCTGATTTAAGAGGCGATGACTTTATAAGCTGCAGACCTTCAGCAGGCACTGACGGCAGACCTGGCCCACACATCCGTCTATGTAAAAAAAAAAAAACTAAAATGTGACGAATGTAAAATATAAAAAATATAAAACACCACTTTATTGGATTTACTGTTCATAAAAAAAAAAAAAAAAAAAAAACAGGCTTGAGCTTCTGTGGAGAAAGGGAAAGTCGGCGTTTTAATTAGACCGCTTCAAAATGAAACACTTGAATTCTTATTTTGAAGTCATAAAAGGTCTAATTCACTCCCGCCGATGTCTGATGTACTCCGAACGTCAGGCGAAAGCGAAATGCAAAACAATAAATAAATAAATAAAAACCCTAGCATTTATATTCCGATAAGTTTCATTCCACTAGCTCAGTGTGGAACGAGAATCCCACGCAGGAGTGGTTTTTTTTCCGCCGCAGCGTCTCTCTGGGAAAAGGAAACTCATTATTAGAGCAACGTCAGGCCGTAAATATGGATCCCTGTGAGGGCCACGCCGTCCCACCCTCCTCTATGCTGTGCGATATTTAGTACGCGTGATATCGCCATGACAAACACGCTCCGTGATCGGATTCATAGATGTATCCTCTGATAGGGAGGAAAAAGAATCCCCCTGAAAAGTAAAGATCAACGATTTCCCCCTGCGTTTGCCCCGGATCTCACTGAATCAGCATGTTTCCCTGCTGAGAGCCTCCACAATCACACAGCTCATAAAATAATCCGCTTCCACCGTACAGCTTGGGGAAAGGGAAAAAAAAAAAGTTTTATATTCCCGTTCCTGATTTTGACGTTTACGCCAATCTCGCGAGCGTCTCTTCCCGAGACTGAAATATTTACCCATCACAAGATACCTGCAGGGGGGCACGGTGGTTTAGCGGTTAGCACGTTCGTCTCATACCTCCAGGGTCCGGGTTTGAGTCCCGTCTCAGCCATGTGTGTGTGGAGTTTGTGCATGTTCTCCCCGTGCATCATGGGGTTTTTTCTCCGGGTTCTCCGGTTTCCTCCCGGTCCAAAAACATGCACGGTAGGTTGATTGGCACCTTGGAAAATTGTCCCTAGTGTGTGAATGTGTGTGTGTGTGTGTGTGTGTGTGTCCTGCGATGGGTTGGCATTCCATCCAGGGTGTATCCTGCATTAATGCCCATAGACGCCTGAGATAGACACAGACTCCCCGTGACTCAAGAGGAGATCGGATATAGCGATAGAAGATGAATGAATGAATGAAAAGATACCTGCATGGGGGGGGGGGCTGCAATACTGGAAGTCCTGAAACGGAGTAAAAATGAATCACTGTGTGCTTAGGCAAGAGGAGAAAGAATGAAATCATTAGTTTCTCTTCTTTTTTTTTTTCCCTAGCACCTTCTTTAACCTCCTGGGCTGAGCGTCCCTTTGGCAGGCGCTGTGAGAAACGTTCCGAATTTCTTTTATCCGAGCGGTAAAGCAGATTCCGATTCCTATTCTGTTCTTTCTTTTCTCGTCCTCTCTAAAGACTCCTTCCACACACGCTGTAGATCCGCTCAGCTTGTTTAAATGAACTTTGTTTTAACACCTCGCGGCTGCGAGCACCATACCAGCAAAAGTCGGGTCCGGATGCACGATCGATCGCAGAAGTAGAAAACCCCCATGTGTGCATGTTGGTCTGAAGTCTACGTGTTAAACTGCATTCACATAAACTTCACACTCACATATGTTGAAATCGTGTCACGCTCGATATCGCCAGTTAAATATCCGTAAGATCAAGTGTGTACGAATGTGAAATTTCAGTACTGCAGGGGATCAACAGGAAAGCTCTGGAAGACAGCTCTCGGTTACGAGAGTCAGCCGATATCTATTTATGGTCTTATTTATGCCGTAGCATAAAAGCGTGATTATCTTCTTAATGCCATACGTTGCATGGGAGCAGGTGGACGGATATGTAATCCAAACTAAGTGGTTTTGAAAGGAGACATGCTTAGAAATATAATACTAAGCGTTTTAACCACAGTTGCACACAGCAAGATTTTTTATTTATTTATTTATTTATTTTGCTCAGCAGGTATCTAAACCATATGGTTTAACGAGTCTGTGAGGTCAGAAGGATTATGTGTTTCTCGCACTGGGGAAAAAAAATTGTTCTCATTTCCTACCGGCTCGCAGCAATTAAATGACAAACTCTGGAAGGTGTTTTACGGCAACGTTACAAAAAAAAAAGAAAAAAAAAAAAAAGAAAAAGGTAGCAACTAACGAACTGAAAGCGTGTTGCAATCGGTGCAATAACGTCTGGTACTAGTCCAGCCGCAACTGCGAGGGAAAAACAAAACAAAACAAACCCGAATCTTTGACTTTATCTGCTCTGGTGTACACCTGAGGTACACTGACTTCTTAGGAAAGCGGATACAGAGACGACAGAGTCTCGCTGAGCGCCGTCATGTAACACAAGACAAACGGGATAAACACAGGGCTGCGCTAATGAATAGGGAACTGTTTTCTTCCCGAGCACTAAAGAAAGGTAAAGTCGAACGTGGACGAGGTTTTTTTTTTAAATGTGAAAATCCCAGCAATCAAAGGCAGCCATGTAAAATAAAAAGAGTGTGACAGGTGAGAGACAAAGAGAAAGAAAGAAAGAAAGAAATAGGGGGCGGGGAGGTCTTAATAGCCAGAGGCGGCGAGGAAAATGACTGAAAAAACAAGACCGAGTTTGTGTGTGTGTGTGTGTGTGTGTGTGTGTGTACGTGTGTGTGGGAGGGTGTGGGTGTGTTTGGTGACGCTGGTCTACACCGAGGCTTCACCAACAACATTAACTGTCAAAGAATATTGTTTTATTCTTTCGTCATCTGTATGTTTGACCAAAAAAAAAAAGAAAAAGATAAAAGCAAAATCAATAAGGAGAAATGCTGAAGATGGAACGTATACTGTTTATCACTGAATGCTTCCATATGTGGAGGTTTATGGCTGGATTCCTGTCTGATATAATATGTGAGGCTTATCAATTCAATTCAACATGTGTGTGTGTGTATGTGTGTGTGTGTGTGTGTGTGTGTGTGTGTGTGTGTGTGTGTGTGTGTGTGTGCATGAAATGTGAGAAGTGGAAAAGCAAAGAGGGAGGGTGACAGTTCCATTTTATTCTTGCTTCAAGTTTTTCATTTCACTGTCATTCTTACCACTGACCTTTACACTAACACCAGTATAAAACACCGGCTGGCAAGCACAGATATAGTCTCACACACACACACACACACACACACACACACACACACACACACACACACACACACAAGCACATAGCCGGACTGCATCGGACAAAACACACAAGATCGCCACTGGGTAATCATTTTCATCAAGTAAACCGACTTGATGGGTGATTGATCGCATTGACCTCCTACTGTATACTGTATACTGTAGTGCTGGGGAGTAACGAGTCACATGTAACGGCGTTACGTAGTTTAATTACAAAATAAACGTAGCAGTAATTCGCTATAGTTACCGAGAATACAAACTGAATCTGAACCCCCCCCCGAAACCACCCCCCAACCCCCCCCCCCCCCACCCCCCACCAAAATAAAACATTTTGGAGACTCGGGATGTTATTTTTCATTAAGCGCCACCTAGTGGACCAATGAAAGTCATCAAAAAGTAATCGAATGTTACTTTACTTTCATAAAGTAATTATCAAGTTGCACAACTTTTGAATAGGGTCATTTGTAATCTGTAATCTAGTACATTTACAAAGTATATAAACACATTTAGGGGGCACGGTGGTTTAGTGGTTAGCCCGTTCGCCTCACACCGCCAGGATCCGGGTTCGATTCCCGTCTCGGCCATGAATGTGTGTGTGGAGTTTGTGCATGTTCTCCCCGTGCCTCAGGGGGTTTTTCCTCCGGGTTCTCCGGTTTCCTCCCCGGTCCAAAAACATGCACGGTAGGTTGATTGGCACCTTGGAAAATTGTCCCTAGTGTATGAATGTGTGTGTGTGCCCTGCGATGGGTTGGCATTCCATCCAGGGTGTATCCTGCCTTAATGCCCATAGACGCCTGAGATAGGCACAGACTCCCCGTGACCCGAGGGAAGATCGGATAAAGCGCTAGAAGATGAATGAATGAATGAATGAACACATTTATGAACGCACCGGAATCAGTATATCGTTATAGATGAATTTGACCTCTCCTGGATCAGCAGACAAACCACAAGATGGTGAGCGACTTGAGCAAACTCCTTCATACAGACGCATCGCTTACCAAATACCCAATGAGTCCATGCACAAACGAATAAAGCGGCATCTGACTGTAAAGCTAATTAAAGAGACCGTAAATTGTTGACGAAATTGTTGTTGTTTTTTTTTTTACTCAATAAACGAAGAATACTGTTTGGATTGTATTCGAAATACCATGATCTGATCTGGTGCTATTTTACACGAAACGTACTGATTTGATAGTTGTTGTGAAAGGCAGATGGAAGACAAATGTCTTTGAAATGTGTTTGCAAAGGCGCAGAGAGAGAGAGGGGGGGGGGGGGGGGGAGGGGGGGGGGGGGGGGGGGAGAGGGGGGGAGATGGGGGGGTGAATCTGCACAACTAAAACAACCACACAGGCCAAATTACATGGCCTCATTTAGCTTCACCCTGTCATCTAAGGCAGTCAAATCCACAACTTTTTTGCTCCGACTTCTATGGAATTTCACGGAGGCCACAGCTTAACGGGAACTCCTTCTGAGAACCACCATGTACGTCTCTCTCTCTCTCTCTCTCTCTCTCTCTCTCTTTCGTTTCGTTTTTTTTTTTACATACGGCTTATAAAATCAAACTCACAACACTTGAGGCATCTTCACCTTGACCCCTTTACTCTCAGCCAGTAACGAATAGAGGTGCTGAAATGCAGCCGAGATATTTGTTTAACAGGTTCGACCACCAAGAAGCCCGGCTTTTACAGTCGTATCTCCTGACGCCGGCCGAGCTGCCGTCCCTCCGCGTGCACGCACTTACTTTTACAACCTTCACCGCACTGCTCACTCTGTGTGAGGGACGTGACCTTGTCACTTTTTTTTTTTTTTTTTTTTTTTTTTTTTTTGAGGCGCGCCGAGGGCACTTTTACAGCAGGAGGGTCATGCAAAGGATTCTTAGAGACAATACGTTCTCTTGTCTCGGGCTGGCGGAGACATGCTAGCTGCTAAACACAGCTACTAACTGTCTTTGTACAGGAAGCCAGAGGCACAATGAGCTTTTTCTACCCACAATTAGCTATGTGCAAGGGCTGAATACTAATAGGAGGGAAAATACAGACTTGTAGAGCCTAATGGAGGCATTAGAGCGCGTTCTCTCCTTCGATCCTTCCGAGTCAGAGAGACAAACGACCAGGGAAAGGACCGGACCCGATCACAGCGGGTCGAAAGAGGAGAAGATATTTCGGGGCTTGTCCTGTCTAGGCATTTTTTTCCTTCTGTACATGCAATGAGTAGACCGTGCAGCTGGCACTACAAGCCGACCCTTGACCTCGGCCTTGGCAAAAACTTCCATTCACAATCTAACCCTACAGACATACGCAGAAAGTAAGAATGAATGAATGAATGAATGAAAGAAAGAGAAATCCTTTGATTGCTCTGTTAGAGTTAGTGTATATGCTTCTATTGGTTAAACAGCCCTGTCTAGTTAACAAAACACGTTCCTCGCTATTCATTAAGTGCATGTGATTAATTTTGCAGATTGTATTGGATGGCTCCTCCTCTTCACAATGAATAATGCTTTTGATGAAGTCCATGAAACACCCTTAAGACCGAACCTCAAAAGAGTGGGAGGTTTCTGAAGGTCAAAAGTATGCCATCAATCTAAGAAACAGTCTGATGGTGATTGTATTATAAAAGACAAGCGCGCTGCTGAACGAAAGTGCTAAGGAATGAAGAAGAAGAAAGCAAAGGGTTTCATTGCGTTTCTCTTCGATGCCGGAAAAGGAGAGCTTTAACATCTGCCATGGCTTATGTAGATAGATAGATAGATAGATAGATAGATAGATAGATAGATAGATAGATAGATAGATAGATAGATAGATAGATAGATAGATAGATAGATAGATAGATAGATAGATAGATAGATAGATAGATAGATAGATAGATAGATAGATAGATAGATAGATATATAGATAATGAGATAGATAGATAGAATAGATAGATAGATAGATAGATATGGTTTTTAACAACTATTCTGAGAAAAGAAATGGCGGAATAAAAAAATACACTTACGATAAATTCGGAATGAACCAAATAAACAGTGCTATATCGCTATTCCTTTCATTCAGTATATCCGTGTATTTATTTATTTTTATATATATGTATACATATCATATACATATATATATATATATATATATTATATATATTATATATATATATATATATATATATATATATATATATATATGCATATGCACATACATACAGACAGACAGACAGACAGACAGACAGACAGACAGACAGATAGATAGCTAGATAGATATAGATAGATAGATAGATAGATAGATAGATAGATAGATAGATAGATAGATATAAACAGTGATAGATTGGTATATAGATAGATAGATAGATAATAGAGATAGATAGATAGATCGATAGATAGATAGATAGATAGATAGATACGAACAGTGATATATTGGTATATATAGATAGATAGATGTAGATGTATACACAAACATTATATATATATATATATATATATATATATATATATATATATATATATATATATATATATATATATATATATATATATATATATAATATATATCAACGTTATAAAGATTGTTGAGCAAATGCAAGATAGAAAAACATCTACAATAGCAGTATGACTGCACTACCAGCAAGTGTACACAAACAATATACTGCATATCTGCAAAGCACATTTACACTGACAACAAAAACATGAGTGGGCTTTTCTGTGTCTTATGCTTGTGAGTCATTTTCGTTAATTTCTCCACAATTCCCTTAATAAGGTTGTTTGAGACTGTAGTTCCCACAGGAGTAAGCTGTGCCCTTGTCATAATTATCCTAATAGACGGTGCTATGTAATATCAAACAATTAGTGTGTACCGTGTCAATAGATTGAGGAATAGGGTTTCATACTGCGCATGCAAAACCCATGTACAAATATTTGCCTTGTAAATTGGTGTGTTTAAAATGGCACTTTTAGTTGTGGTTCAACCAATTCATATATTTAAAAAAGGAGGCATTTCTTTGTAAATGTTTAAAGTATGAACATTTATTCTAATCTATTGTTCTCAATAATTCCACTAGTGATAACTAAATGCTAAATTCATAACAAATGCAAAAACTAGTGCTAACATTCACTACCAGGCTGCTCAGGTCCTGGTTCAGTCTCTTGTCATCTCGAGACTGGACTACTGTAACTCTCTGCTGGCAGGTCTACCTCAGAACGCTATTCGTCCACTGCAAATGATTCAAAATGCAGCTGCGCGACTCGTGTTCACTCGTGTTCACCTGCCTAAATTCTCTCGCACCACCCCACTGCTGCGCTCGCTCCACTGGCTTCCTGTAGCTGCTCTTACGCATCAGATTCAAAACACTGACGCTCGCCTATAAACGACAAAAATGGATCTGCACCATCTTACCTCCGCAACCTCATCACCTCCCGTACTGCACCTCGCTGCCTGAGAGCGTCCAGCACTGCTCGTCTGGTTCCACCGTCTCTCAGGGTAAAAGGTAAGACCAGCTCAAGGCTCTTCTCTGTTCTGGCACCGATGTGGTGGAACCAACTTCCACTGGATGTCCGAACAACGGAGACACTGTCTACATTCAAACGCCGACTGAAGACCTACCTCTTCCTACAACACCCATCCTATCATTCCTTTTATTCTCTTTTATCTCCTTCTGTCCGGAAATCCATTATAAAAAAAAAAAAAAGGCAACTGTCTATTCTTGTGTACTTGAGTTTGTATTAACCTTTCTTGAATAAATCTTATCCTTAGATCGAGACCTAAAGCACTTCCTGTACGTCGCCCTGGATAAGGGCGTCTGCTAAATACCGCAAATGTAAATGTACTAAATGAAGGACGACTCTCTATTGTAGTGCGCTTGTAAACAGCATATTATATATAATGTATATTTTTCTCCCTGATTTTGAATTTGTTGTTCTGCCCTTTTGTTAAATCTTCTAAATTCTTGATTTTCTCAGTCCAAAATCCACTAGTTGAAGCAATAAGAAGTAACATGCTGCACAGGAAGAATACGAGCATGTTTAGGTTTAACAGGCCATTGATTTCCATCCGCGATTTCGTAAGTGGAAGCTGCTCACGAGGTTCCACCCTCGACATGAACTACCTAAACCATGAACACACTCACTAATGCACAGGATTCATTAATTGGCAATCGGTGTTGACGCAAGTTTTTCACGGCTGCCAAAAAAAACCAAAAAAAATTTGAGATTAATTAATGAAACATATGAAATATGTGAAAACATATTTAGCATGCTGCGGGGGCGCGGTGGCGTAGTGGTTAGCACGTTCGCCTCTCACACCGCCAGGGTCCGGGTTCGATTCCCGTCTCGGCCCATGTGTGTGTGGAGTTTGTGCATGTTCTCCCCGTGCCTCCGTGCCTCAGGGGGGTTTTTCTCCCGGGATTTCTCGGGTTCTCCGGTTTCCTCCCCCGGTCCAAAAACATGCACGGTAGGTTGATTGGCACCTTGGAAAATTGTCCCTAGTGTATGAATGTGTGAGTGTGTGTCCTGTGATGGGTTGGCATTCCATCCAGGGTGTATCCTGCCTGAATACCCATAGACGCCTGAGATAGACACAGACTCCCCGTGACCCGAGGGAAGATCGGATAAAGCAGGTAGAAGATGAATGAATATTTAGCATGCTGTTGCGTGATATGAGGATCACACTGCACTCCATCTTTCTCAAAGAAGAAAACGTCTTCAATTGAACATATTTGAATTTTACATTTTTGTAGTTGTGTAAATAATCACAATTTATTTACAATTAAAACATGCGACAGAATCCTAAAGAGAGAGCAATAGATCCCTGAAAAAATATGCTGTTAAAAACCACTCCCCCCCCCCCCCCCCCCCCCCCCACACCCACACACACACACACCCCCTACACCCCCAAAATAAAGGCTTGGCAGCAGTCTATACAATATGTATTATAACAAGTAAGCATGTAAAACTGAGCTAGGAGCTTCCAGCCGTCAGTCAGTAAAGATACTTTTTTGAGCCTGGTATCAGCCCATTGGGGGTTTAATTATCTCGCTTTTGTTATTCACACAACGGATCTACTTTATCCTCTTAAAACAAGATTCCACTAAGAGCTCAAATTCAGCCCTCCACCCCCCCTTTAAACAGACGACTGACCACTTTGAAGCCCTCTTTTGGCTGCCAGCTCAGTGAGTGTCTTTTGGCAACACTTGGAGGTCCTGATGGAACTTTGGATGCTAGGGTGGGTTTCCTGGAGGCTGCAAGACAGACTAACTCACAAGGAGGCAAAAACAATGGGAAGCCTTTGAAATGTAGTGAGGGTTGAGGAACAGAGTAGCAGCGGTGAGCTGGAAACCCTGCAGGGAGCTGAACTGCTCAAACTCTTCATTCTACAGGGGCGCATTCTGTCACTCTGCTGATTCGTTCTTTCTTTCCCTTCTTCCTTTCTTATGAGAGAAAAAATAAATGTATATATATATATATATATATATATATATATATATATATATATATATATATATATATA
>JACRUU010000020.1:3665766-3673266 GCA_030449085.1 Kryptopterus vitreolus
CTTCATAACACAAAACACAGAGCTACATACCAAAATGCACAGAGCTACATACCAAAATGCAGAGCTACACCACACAACAACGACCTGCAAAACACATCACAGAGCTACATAACACACCACATAGCTACATAACACACACACACACAGAGCTACACCACACAACAAAGACCTACATAACCCAACACAGAGCTATACAACAACAAACAGAGCTACATCACACAACAAAGACCTACACACACAGAGCTAACACAACACAGAGATACAACACACAACACAACACAGAGCTACATAACACAACACAGAGCTACATAACACAACACAGAGCTACATACACAACACAGAGCTAACACAACACAACATACAGCACATAACACACATGAGCTACATAACACAACACAGAGCTACATAAACACACACACAGAGCACATACATCACACAGCACAGAGCTACACAAAGACCTACATAACACAACACAGAGATACATAACACAACACAGAGCTACATAACACAACACAGAGCTAAACACAACACAGAGCTACATAACACAACACAGAGCAGAGCTACTAACATAACACAACACAGAGCTACATAACACAACACAGAGCTACATCACAGAGCTACATAACACAACAAGAACTACATTACACAGACTACATATAACACAACACAGAGCTACATCACATAACACATACATAACACAACAAAGCTATATAACACAACACAGAGCTACATAACACACCACAGAGCTACATAACACAACACAGAGCTACATAACACAACACAAGAGCACAACACACAAGCTACACCACACAACACAGAGCTACACCACACAACAAAGACCTATCACAGAGCTTTGTTGTGTGGTGGCATCACAGAGCTACATAACACACCACAGAGCTAGCTATATAACACAACACAGAGCTAATAACACAACACAGAGCTATAAACACACACACAACACATAGCTACATAACACAACACAGAGCTACATAACACAACACAGAGCTACATAACACAACACAGAGCTACATAACACAACACAGAGCTACATAACACAACACAGAGCTACATAACACAACACAGAGCTACATAACACACACACACAGAGCTATAATCACACAAACATAAGAGCTACACAGCATACATACACAACACAAGCAGAGCTACATAACAACACAGACACAGAGCTACATAACACAATAACATAGAGATACATAACACAACAAAGAGCTACATAACACAATACAGAGCTACATAACACAACACAGAGCTACATAACACAACACACAGAGCTACATAACACACACATCATAACAACAACACAGAGCTAACAAAGACCTACATAACACAACAAAGACCTACATAACACAACACAGAGCTACACCACACAACACATAGCTATATAACACAACACAGCTACATACACAACACACAGATAACACAACACAAAACAGAGCTATATAACACAACACAGAGCTAACACAACACACAGAGCTATAAAAACAACAACAACAGAGCTAACACAACACAGAGCTACATAACACAACACAGAGCTATATAACACAACAAAGAGCTACATAACACAACACAGAGCTACATAACACAACACAGAGCTACATAACACATAACACAACACAGAGCTACATAACACAACACAGCTAACAGAGCTACATAACACACACACACATAACACAGAGCTATATAACACAACACAGAGCTACATAACACACACACATAACACAACACAGAGCTACATAAACACAACACATAGAGCTATAACACAACATAACACAACACAGAGCTACATATACACAAACACCACACAGAGCTACACAACACAGACACACATAGCTACATAACACAACACAGAGCTACATCACACAACACAAGAGACTACAACAACACACAACACACACTAGCTAACACATTGCTACATAACACACACACAACACAGAGCTACATAACACAACACAGAGCTACATAACACAAGAGCACAACACAGAGCTATATAACACAACACAGAGCTATATAACACAACACAGAGCTATATAACACAACACAGAGCTATATAACACAACACAGAGCTACATAACACAACACAGAGCTAACACACAGAGCACTAGCTATATAACACAACACAGAGCTACATAACACAACACAGAGCTACATCACACAACACAAGAGCTACACCACACACCACAGAGCTACATAACACAACACAGAGCTACACCACACAACACATAGCTATATAACACAACACAGAGCTACATAACACAACACAGAGCTACACCACACAACACATAGCTATATAACACAACACAGAGCTAGCTACATATAACACAACACAGAGCTACATATAACACAACACAGAGCTACATATAACACAACACAGAGCTATATACACAACACAGAGCTATAACACAGCACAGAGCTATATAACACAACACAGAGATAAGGACTAACCACGTAAAGTGTGCAATCAGTGCAATCAGTACAAGACAAAATATAGTCCAAACAGACAATCCAAGACAGGATAGATACACAAAACACAACATAGAGTCAATCGGTAAACCTTCTATATAATGTTATACATGACAATTGTGCAAAAGAGAGCTATAAACAAGAGTGCTCTAGTAAACATAAACACAACGTTTTGTAAAAAGCACCATTTCGCTACGTGCTACTGCTGTGCCGCCATTCTGGATCTTGCGAAATAAGAGCTAATACATTTTCTTGTATTGTCGAGAGCAGACATGTGAGAATTATGATATTATGCATAAGATTCATGGTCTTCATTCATTGTCTACCATTACAGTAAATGAACTAGCACGGACATTTTAGCACGTGATCACTACATTCATTCATTCATCTTCTAGCGCTTTATACGCGCTCTTATCTTTTATCTTCCGATCTCCCTCGGGTCACGGGGAACCTGTGTCCTATCTCAGGCGTCTATGGGCATTAAGGCAGGATACACCCTGGATGGAATGCCAACCCATCACAGGACATACACACACATACACACACACATTCATACACACTAGGGACAATTTTCCAAGGTGCCAATCAACCTACCGTGCATGTTTTTTGGACCGGGGGGAAACCGGAGAACCCGGAGAAAAACCCCCTGAGGACACGGGGAGAACATGCACAAACTCCACACACACATGGCCGAGACGGGAATCGAACCCGGATCCCTGGTGGTGTGAGGCGAGCGTGCTAACCACTACGCCACCGTGCCCCCCACGTGATCACTACAGACAATTTAACATAGCAAAGGCAGGTCCCCTATACACCTGTTAAACAAAACAAGACAAGCAGGAAAAACACTCCAAAATATTTGTACTAAGATTTGATCGTGTGAAACTATTTAACTCCAGCGCTTTGCTATGTTGCCCTCTGTTTTGTGTGACAAGCGTTTCTCACTGGCTCACTCTCAATACCAATTTGAGCTTAAACCATGTGAAAGAAATGTATTGAGTACTGCAGTTTCTTTGGGAAATGTGTAATCTGTGTATTCTTTAATCGCTTCATAAAAAAAAAAAAAAAAAAAAAAAAAAAAAGTACTGTCGGCCTGCATTCACTACATTCACTGCTCAAGCAGACGAACCAATTCGAATTTCGCCATCATTCATTCATTTCATTCATCTTCTATCGCTTTATCCGACCTTCCCTCGGGTCACGGGGAGCCTGTGCCTATCTCGGGCGTCCTGAGGTGTACGTGCTAACCACTAAACCACCGTACCCCTTACATACATACATTTATTTATTTATTTATTTATTTATTTATTTATTTTTAATATCAGACCACTTTAGTGTTTTTGTTTGGAAAATTGTAAATCACACTTAACCCTCGCTTTATCTTCTTAATCCCACTATTATATTGTTTCAAACTTGTTTCACAGACAATCAAGTGCTAGTGTTGTTTATTCATTCATTCATTCATTTTCATTCTATTCATTCTAATTTTCTACCACCCTTTTTACCGCTTTATCCGATCTTCCCTCGGGTCACGGGGAGTCTGTGTCTATCTCAGGCGTCTATGGGCATTTAAGGCAGGATACACCCTGGATGGAATGCCAACCCATCACAGAACACACACACATTCATACACTAGGGACAATTTTCCAAGGTGCTAATCAACCTACCGTGCATGTTTTTGGACCGGGGGAGGAAACCGGAGAACCCGGAGAAAAAAAACCCCCTGAGGCACGGGGAGAACATGCACAAACTCCACACACACATGGCCGAGACGGGAATCGAACCCGGACCCTGGCGGTGTGAGGCGAACGTGCTAACCACCACTAAACCACCGTGCCCCCCTAATTTCGGCATCATGTTTGTTTGTTTTTTCACATGTTTGTTTGTTTTTTCACACGATTATGTCTTGTCCACTGAGGTTTGCCCACCAGTAAGTTGCTTCTTGTGCTTCAGGGCACTTTTTCCTCAGATATATGATTACTTCTTTGTCATCATAATGGACCAGGAAACAATGAAAAGAAAAACATTAAATATAATAATAATAATAATAATAATAATAATAATAAAAAAAACAGCAAACTGTTATTATTTCCATGTGCATAGTCTGCCATTATAGGAACATCAACTCATCTGGTCTATGGATTAGTACTGTGTTAGTCAAACTGTACCTCACATGTACATTCTTTCTTTGCTTTTAACATGCGTTTCAATAGACCATCATTTGCCACAGTCTCTGCAGTCCCGGTCCGTCTTGTTCTGTAGGAGAAAATGTATTCCCGTACGTCACACTTCCTCTGAGCTCCTCGCATTGCAGTACAAACTTTTTTTTTTTGATTCACTGAGCAGATGAGCCTCCTGGGTGGCCAATTCCATGGACACAGCTATTTCAGTGGCCTTACTGTTGAGTGTTGAGTGCATTTTCTGTTAGTAGGTATCTCTAAATAACTTCACTCCTCAGCCCACACGAGTCTGCAGTGCTGTGCAAACACTGCTACATTCCTTTACTCCCCATTTCCTTTAGATGTGGTTGGCAAAAACTAGTCCTTGGTCCTGGCAAAATAACAATACATACATACATACATGCATTCATTCATTCATCTCATCTACCTTCTACCTCGCTACCACCCCTGCTTTATCCATCTTCTATTTAAATTTAAGGCAGGATCTTCTATCCTCTTTATCTATCCATTCTTTATTATCCGGTCTTCTTCCCTCGGGTCACGGGGAGTCTGTGTCTATCTCAGGCGTCTATGGGCATTAAGGCAGGATACACCCTGGATGGAATGCCAACCCATCACAGGACACACACACTCACAATCACACACTAGGGACAATTTTCCAAGGTGACAATCAACCTACCGTGCATGTTTTTGGACCGGGGGAGGAAACCGGAGAACCCGGAGAAAAACCCCCTGAGGCACGGGGAGAACATGCAAACTCCACACACACACATGGCCGAGACGGGAATCAAACCCAGACCCTGGCGGTGTGAGGCGAACGTGCTAACCACTAAACCACCGTGCCCCTTACATACATACATTTATTTATTTATTTATTTTTAATAACAGACCGCTTTAGTGTTTTTGTTTGGAAAAGTGTAAATCACACTTAACCCTCGCTTTATCTTCTTAATCCCACTATTATATTGTTTCTTGGTTGTCTTGTTTCACAGACATTCAAGAGCTAGTGTTGTTTATTGCAAGTTAAATCTTGTTTACAGGTTTGCCGCTATACGGGTTTGTCGGTAAAATTGTTACAGTATATTTGCCAGTATTTTCCTTCCCATCGGGTGCATCCGTGCGTCCTCGGATAGGGGAAAAAGTGGTCTTTGACCACGCCCACACTGATAAAAAATGTGATCAGTGAGAAAAAAACTTCGGAATTCATTTCAAGCGAAGACGTTTCTTTAAGGTAACACCTGCTCCGGAGAACGACTGCAGCAAAACTCCCTCCGCGGCATAACAATGGTGCCGATTTTCTTTTCAATTGCCTTGAGTCTAGAAGCTTTGACACGACGTTAGATGTCAGTGCAGTGTAAAAACATGAATCAATGTTCTCAGGTTATCATCATTTCTGACGATATGGATATCATGCACTTATATAAATGACTGTGCTACCTAACATCTCTATGTCGGAGCCTGACTCTTCCCTGACCCCCCCCCCATGACACGTGGTGATTATGACTCATATCTATAGTGGCCAACCATTAATTTGTACTGGCCTGCTTTTACATTGCGTTTCATGTGAGGTCATACATAGACGGAGGGTAAGAGAGGGGCGGTGGGGTTGGTCGGGGGGGGATAAAGAGACAATTTGTCAGAACAGATGACAAAAATAGAAATAAGAGCTTCATTAGGTTAAAAGCCTTGTCATGGCCTTGCTACATGGCTGTGCTCCCAGCGGCATTCAGCCCCACATAAAAAGGCAGAAATCTCTGTTAGAGACAATAAACCACATATACTAACATACACATATATCACAGGTTTTTATTTTTACTTTTTTGCAACAAATATATGCACTGTAGTGCTTAGTGTTTAGCACGTTCGCCTCACACCGCCAGGATCCGGGTTCGATTCCCGTCTCGGCCATGTGTGTGTGGAGTTTGTGCATGTTCTCCCCGTGCCTCAGGGGGTTTTTCTCCGGGTTCTCGGGTTTCCTCCCCCCGGTCCAAAAACATGCACGGTAGGTTGATTGGCACCTTGGAAAAATTGTCCCTAGTGTATGAATGTGTGTGTGTGTGTGTGTGTGTGTGTCCTGCGATGGGTTGGCATTCCATCCAGGGTGTATCCTGCCTTAATGCCCATAGACGCCTGAGATAGACACAGGTTCCCCGTGACCCGAGGGAAGATCGGATAAAGCGGTAGAAAATGGATGAATGAATGAATGAATGAATGAATATGCACTGTACCCACAGTAATGCCATGATTTCAATCTCACCAATGCTCATTTTACGATTGGGAACGGTCCCGCCAGCAGCCGGCTCATCAACATTTCCCTCAAAAGGATAAGAACGCAGTCTGTCATACAGTCCCTAAGTAGGTTTAGTCTAATCGGGTTAAACTGTAGACGCTACAAAATGATGTGTAGGTTGAAAGGAAAATAAAAGAGTTCGCATTCTTTCCTCCCAGTCAAGGAAAATATATCTTATATACAGTAGTTAATTAGATGCCGTGCATGTTAACCTTACTGTTAACTGAAACAGACAAGGTATTGCTTTCTTAAGAGTCTGCTGGTTCAACCCTGTAACTCTACATTCTGTGCTGACGAGTGGGCTAGTCCAGGGGCCCGGCAACCCGCCGCTCCGGAGCCGCATGCGCCTCTTTCATCCCTCTGATGCGGCTCCCGGTGGCATTTTTGAAAATAATTAATGAGTGCTTAATTAAAATGTAGTTTATTTTAGTTCGTTTTTAAAATGTTATTCTAAATTTGAAGATTGTGTAGCATCTAAATCATTCATTTTTTCATTCATTCATTCATTCATTTTATTCATTCTAATTATCATCTTCTACCGCTTTATCC
>JACRUU010000020.1:3678266-3680766 GCA_030449085.1 Kryptopterus vitreolus
TCACCACCAAAGAACTTCTAACAGTAGGTCAAAAGAAAAAACTGTACGAAGCCATATTCTGAAAGCTCACAACCGTGTAGACAAAGGAGGTGTTCCACATCCCGCCACGGCGACACAAAGTGGCAGGAGAAGCGTGTTTCTCATTGGCTCCTGTTTGCTGTCTGTAGGTTAGGCGAGTCTTTTAGAAGGCGGCGCTCGTCGGTTGGTGAAGAGCTTCGGCATTGCGTGCCAAGAGCCGTCAGGGGAAAACTCGACAGGGAGAAGGAGAAAAAAAAAAAAGACTCGACACCATGTGATCACGCTAAACCCCCCCCCCCCCCCCCCCCCTTCCTTCTTTCCCTGGACGACAGGCACTTATCAGCGAAGCTGTGGCCCTCCACCATCCCCCAAAAGTCAGCCATCGTTTTACTGTAAACTCAAGCGAGCATGAGAGAAGGTCTGGTGACGGCCATGAAATGTGGCGTGAAATTCAGGAAGAAATCCGCGGCCCCAAAAAAACACTTTTTTTTCTTTTTTTTTTTTTTTTTTTTTTTTTTGCTCGACAACACTTTGGCAACGAGATCGTTTATATTAATACAGCCAAAAGAAAAACGTAAATATTAAAAAAATAAATAAATACTCAAAAACTCAAATTTACTTATACACTAATTAAGATCATAATTTAATGATCTATTTAATAATCCTCTGATTAAATCAAAAATAATAAAGGAATTGCATTCAAAGGGCAAAAGAAAAACAGTAATTAATTTTTTTTTTTTTTAAAGAAGGAAAAAAAATCCGATTATCATATAAATATGTCGGGAAGAATAATCCAAAACACTTTGAGCCTGAACAATGTAAATAAATACACTCTTGGGGAAGCACAGGGAGGAAGATTTCTTCAATTACCATCACAGCAAGCGCAGGCGAAATAATCCATAACTACTCGAGGCGCTTTAATTTCCAGCGCTGCACTCTGGACTGGAGATAGGCAGGCGCGCGCGGACGTGTGGCCATGCAAGACCAGGTTTCGGGTTTTACGCCGTCGGAATTAGGCCGAGAAATTCGACTGGGTTCCATATAGCGACTTGCTAATGTGCTAGATATTCTGTCGGGATGAACGATATTTAATAGCAGACTAATACATTGCTAAAAATGATATTTCCTCATGTATATCGAAAGCCTACAGACTTACATTTACAAATAAAATCATGAATATGGTAAAATGAACGTTTTTTTTTTAATCAATGTTTTTTAAAATAAACCAATAGGAAATCTTCCATAATGAATATGAATTAAAAAGTAATGAATTGGTTAGTAAAATTAGTAACGAATTAGCAGCAAATGCTGAATATAGCTGTGACAAGAGTCACTTTAGAACACTTGGTGAATTGACTGACTCGTGAAGGAGCTCCGAGTGCACTTATAAATCCTTTTTATACATGTCCTGGACAGGCAGAGGCTAATGCTTCCATCAAATGGCTTTATGACTATATCGAAGGGACTCAACATACTATAAAAGCATCATAAAAAGTCCGTTTGACCGTAGTGCTTTCCCGGGATGGCTTAATTGCAAAGTCGGACTACCTCAGATGTACCTTAGAGCGGCATTTAAAAAAAAAAAAAAAAAAAAAAAAAATCACCTTATTCCATTTAATTGGTTGTGCTTTTATTTACGGTAAAATAAAGAAATAGAAATAAAGGAGGAATATTTTGGTCTTATATTGCTATAACTATTTAGTATATACATCCACAACTATACTACAAACATGCAGCGGAAATGGAAAAAGCTTACGCAATCTGTATAAATCTCTTACAGAAAAATAAAGCTAAAAATGCACTTTTAAAGTGCATCAAAAAATACAAATAAAAACCATTTTCCATTCCGTTATTCATTTAGGAATGAGTGTTTAAAAATGACGTTTAAATGACGTGCTTTTTCGGCACACAGGGGAGTCAACTAATATCAGTGCCGTTCGTCGGAAAGGACAAAAACAATGTTTGTTGCATGATTTAAGAAACTGATGATCACTGAGACTCGATTTCATGTTTATGCCTTAATATGAGTTGCTAGAATGAATTTGCCCAGAAAGCAGGGTCTGGGAAAGCACATGGCTCTTATAAAATGATGGTTTGTTCGAAGGGAAGGTGAAAGAACTTAATTAAAGGGGTGTGGAATAATCACAGGGTTTGAGCTTTCATTCCAGAACAGGACAAAAAGAGAATAAAAGAAAGGACCTCTCTTTTCATAATACTGTATATGGCTCTTACCTAGTCAATTACAGTTTAATAAATAACGGATTCCCATTAAAAAACAAGTAGTAATTATTATAATTAATTTATATATACAAATAAAAAAAATAGGCTGCGGAAAATATATAGAGAATCTATTCCCTCCGTGTGGGCTAATGGTAGGAAAATACCCTCACTATGATCATGTGGGCTTAGACAAAGCTTTAAAATAACATTTTTTAAAAAAAGCGAAGGAGAGAGAATGCTCTAATTAATAACAGCTATTTGG
>JACRUU010000020.1:3683266-3710766 GCA_030449085.1 Kryptopterus vitreolus
TCAATGTAACCTTTAACAACCAGTGAGCAAAGAAGCCAGAAAGAAAACGGCTCGATCTTAAAATCCATTTTTTAAAAAAGGTTCCCACCTCGAACCGACATTTTCTCTACTTTTAAAGCGCTATAAAAATCGAAAGACTACATTATGATTGAAAAGAGCATGTGGAAAGCATGTGTGTGTAAGGTCAAAACAAACCAGAGCGTCTCATTTACATGAAAGCATTATACACGCTGCAGCAGGGTATCCTGGGCAATGCTTATCATCTACATTTAACCCCGGAGCTTAAAGCACTCCAGGGTTCTTCCTCAGAGTTAGTCTCATTAGGTATCTAAACTAATGAATGTGAATGCTGAAAGTCAGCAGACGGGCTAGTGAAGTGGGAAGGGGGTAAGACAGGACAGACAGAGAGAGAGAGAGAGAGAGAGAGAGAGAGAGAGAGAGATTTTCTTACTGGACAAATAGCTGAAGGGTTTTAAGCTTATTAGTACTTCACGGCATTACCTCCTAAATGTGTGGGTATAGAGGAAACATCGGGTCTTTAAGAGGAAACTCGGGGGTCTAAATCTCGAGCCTTCAGGAACCCTGCTGTCAAAGAGACTAAATAAACAAGCTGCAGTCGGTCCCAGTTGGGAAAAAAGGAGGAAAAAAAAACAACAACATGAATACTAGTATTTGAATTTAGTGCTTGTGCTACAAAATCTCCTCACTGTCCAGTCAGTACGTAACCTTTAGTCATATCCATTACTGTTGAATATTCACGCTGCATAGCTTTCAACCAGAAAGTAATTCTGTAAGACGTGCATCGTTTTTCCTCTGCCCTCGCACACTTAATCAAAATAATGATATTATTAAAAACAAATATATCCTCTTTAATCCTCGGTACTACATGCGACATGCCTGTGCACGCTTTCATATCATCGAGTAATTTATGAGCCTTTAGTTGTAGAACTTGTTATATATATATATATATATATATATATATATATATATATATATATATATATATATATGATATACATATATATTAGAAATGTAACAGTATATTCACAACAAAATCAGGGAAACAGGGGGAGAAATAGTACATTAGGAATAGCTTAACGATCACGCGTCTATCCCTCAAATAAGATCCGGACCCTTTAGTCACTCTTACAAAGCTGAGAAATTGCTGAACGCATTAAAAAATGACCTTCCGTGGCAACCTGGACTTATACTGCGCTTTTAGAGTCTATTAGTTATACAGTGTATATGCTTCCATGTCTCACCTGGATACCACACCTTCCTTTTTTAAAAACCTGGCCTATATGCACTGTAGGCAAAAGCCTCTACCTTCCACTGTGCCCTCTTCTGCAACATTACAAGCCATGTTGGGAGTCGTTCTCTATTCAGAAATTTCCCCATCCAAGCACAACCAGACCCCCCCTCCACTCCACCCCTCCACCCCTGCCCCTACACCTCCCTTCTATTTCTCTAAATACATGCATACTTTCAACCCGGGCAGCGGAGAGACGACGGAGAGAGGGAACAATGCTGGTCTTTCAGGCCGACAGAAGGATAGAGTGAGGAAGAGAGGAACCGGGCGCTGGTGTGTGGGAGCCCAGTCAATATTTACAGCACGTTTGGAAGTGAGCCGCTTTGGAGCAAGCTATGCTTTATATCCAGCAATGTGAGTTTATTTAGCGACTTCCCACTCTGTCCATCACGGGGGGAAAAAAAAAAAAAAAGAGTGAGATAAAGGGCCTAAAAATGAAAACTAAACCAGCGCACCCGGTTCCTTGGGTCTCGGGAAAAGGTTGGGTTGAGATTTTGCGACCCATATTAGAACAGATCATCCGAGCTGAAACACTTTCACATTCGAGTCTGAAAAAATTTCAATATAAAAAAAAATGCGTTCTGGGTTCATTTTAGAACTTCCGACAGAATTTCTTATTTCAGTGGAAAAGAGCAACACAAAAAGAGGGTCAGGGTGGCAACATATGTGTTGAATAGAATGTCTTTATGGCTGGAGAAATATTGTTAAAAAAAAAAATGTCTTCCAAAAAATTTGGTGAGGAATATATACATTTAAATTTCATTTTACTGATTTAAAGTCGGATCAAGTTCCATTCAATAAAAAGCAATACAATTTTTTATGTGTGTGTGTGTGTGTGTGTGTGTGTTCGCATGTTAGTCAATTAAACTCACAGTGTTTTATTCAGCAAGCTATTAACACTAATAATAATAGTGACACTGTATAGTAACAATTCTGGACCAGAAAGCAAACTATCAAATGCACAACATGTCCCAATGAACCAATTAACACCAGGAAAATAAAACCGCTTTAAAAAACAAAGCTTTTAAAATGTCTTTGTAAGAATATGATCGTCTATCACATTTGTTAGTGTAAATAAATGAAATAAAAAGTACAGAACTGAGATTTTCTTCCCGCTATTTACCATGACAATACATTTTCAGCTGCGAACAGTGCAATAATCTTCTACATCGAACACGTACACAAAAAAAAAACGGTGCAGAGTTACCACAGAAAAATGCAAAACAAACAAACAAACAAAAAAAAGAAATCCATTCTTTGTATAGTTTTGAAGCAAATCAGACATGATAAAAGGCAAAGCAGCTGCAGTCCTCCAACGTTTGTCCATGTGAAACTAATCCTGGCCGAGCGGAAAAGTCGACTCCCGTCCCGACTACCACGCGGCGATGGCTACACATCACCAGCCAAGTGTACACTGATTAACCCACGCTACTATTGGAGAAATCGTCAAACATGCGTTTTATTCCTTTAATAAATGACATTATACTTACATATTTTTCCTGTGGAATTTTAGGTATTAAAAACTGTTTTATTACTTTTAAAGAGGAGTTTCTAGTCCTATAATAGCTCCAGACTCCTTCCATTGAAATAGAAATTTGACATGTGAAAGCACAAAACCTTTTTTTTTAATTATTATTATTATTATTCATAAATAAAGTTTTATTATTTCAGCTGTAAAAGATTCAGTTGCGTTATTTTTTTTCCTCCTATTCTAATTTTATATCTCATATAAAAAGACGGGGCTCGGAGTGCAGTTATTACACTTTTACCAACTTGGTAAAGAACAGAGACGGACCAAATCTCAAAATAGAAGAAGTGCAAGAACTTATAATTAGAGAGGCAGTATCGGGCCGATACCAACAACAACAACAACAACAACAACAACAAATCAATATGAGGGGGAAAAAAATTTAAATATCGAATCTGGTAACAAACAGCAAATACTGAAATTGGAATTTTGATTTGGAAATATAAATATGTATTATATTTATTATTATAAGTTTAAATATACAGATATTGCTTTCTACTTTTTAGGACTGATGTTGATATATTTAAAATGTACAATTATAAATCAACCTTTAGGATTAATGACATTTTAAAATGAAAATGACTTTTGAATCTATGAAATGCTACAGTAAAAAAAAAAATAATAATAATAATACAGGCTTTGTCTGTATTAAGAAATACATACATTGGTTGTACCAGGTAACATATTTTTTTTTTACATTTTCTTTTTAATTATTATTACACTTTGGCATTTACTATTTCATCTTTTAGCATGTAGAAATTTGCATATGTAAATTATTTAAGGAAGTCACAGTAAACAAACTGCAGGTGTTTTTTTTGTGCTAAACAATTATTTCATTGAATTTAAGGCATTGAAGTTTGTTATTCAGATTAGGTTTAGGGTTTTTATTTTTCACTCTCACAGAAGCGATGGTGGGAAAAAGCCATTGTTTGGGTAAAAGACAGCTCTGCGTCTGATACAACATCACCTTGACACCAAAAAAAAAAAAACACTCAGTCAAAAAGAATATTATATTTACATGAAAAGTCTTGCTCTTTTCTTGTGCATTTCAATAAAAGTCCTACTACATGCAGTACGAACAGGACATTTTTATTTTTTTTTACTTTTAAATTCCATAAATACATTGAAAATATTTGCTTTACACATTAAATGAGCTCATTTGTCACTGGACCTTCACAGAACATTCTCACATGTAACCACACAAAAGCCATTATGGCTGAATGCATGTTTGCTGCCATGTGAACATATGACCTCTGTGTTTAATTCCTCTGTGGTTGTGAAACACCGCCAAAAGGCTGAGACGGAGGTAAAGTAAAATCATATTCATTAATTTTCTCAGCCCAGCATGGTGTTGGGAACCAGAGAGAGTCACAGCGACTCGGGAGAAAAGGGAGGATGAGAGGGGGATGGTGGTGGTGGTGGTGGTGTGTGTGTGTATGTGTGTGGGGGGGGGAGTTTTGGGTAAGGAGCGTGATTGCTTCGAACCGCTCTTCACAGGGCACTTCTTAAGCATGGGAAAAGTCCAAAAAAACGCGTCCCTTCTCTACAGCCGTTAAGAACAGCAGTGGGAATCAGCTGAGTAATTAAAGCGGTTAGCAGTTTGCCTCTGCAACAGAGGTGTGAGAATACAAAGCCAGCACGTGGAGAGCGCCAACAAGGTGAAGGCCAGAAAAAAACGGCTAGACTAATAATAGATTTCAGAGTATCTGAATTAACGAGGGGCTAAAAGCAGGTCATTCAAATTGTTCAAAAAGAAAAAAAAAACACTGTTATAATTAGAATAAACCACAAAGGTGGTGGATTCAATACTTTCGAGTCGACATATTGAGGGCACCAAGTGGCTTACTACTTTCGAGGACTCATACAAAGGCACATAGTCTTTACGTCTGCTCCTAATATTATACAGTCACGCTCATGATTCACTTCAGTGTATAAGCTTGTATTCCTCCCAAACCCAAAAAGGAAAACGTGTTACTGTGGAGGACGTGAATACCGTAGCACTACATGTTCGTTCACCAAGTCGTTCTATTATAGGACTTATCCCTCTTCGCAGTCACGGAAATACCAAACACTGGGAAAACTTAATAACCGAAGAGAACAAAGTATATTTGGTGAATTCGCCGGAAACACTATATTACATTATATGCACATTATATTATTATTATTATTATAATTATTATTATTATTATCAGCTTTCTCTGTAAGCTACTGTACTCGCCAGCACATCTGGAGTAAATTGTTTTTTTGTTGTTTTTTTTTTTTACCAGTAGGGCCGCCAGTCAAATAGGCTGAAAAATGTCGATTCTAATGAAAGTGTGTCTATCAGCGAAATGTATCAGATTAAACTTTGCATTGCTGTGTTTGAACAAAGTGGTGCATAAATAAACACTGCTTAAGTAGCCGAGACATTCTGACCACTACACTCGAGCAAGGGCATATCACACATACACACAAACACACACACACACACACACACACACACACAAATGGCCACAGTAGAACAAAATTATATGCATTATGATTACCTACGCAAATTCAATTTTGGATTTTTTTTTTCCGCAGCCACTGTTTAAATACAATTTAACATAGATTTTAAAGTTAAAAGTTTGAATCACTTAAATAGCGAAACTTTAACATTGCAAGGCTGACGGTTTATTGTTCTGAACCGGCTCGAAATAAACAAGATGCATGAGCTATTTACTAATGAGAAATTAATTAGCCGGAGAATTTACCAGCCATTAAAGCATGAAGAGCATTAATGCGACATTATTACTGTTTGATGTATTGTGTCACAACAGGTAAATATTTGAGCTTTATTCTTTTTATTTTTTTTTGGTAAATAACAGTTCAGTGTTTACACTGGATGAGGATTAGACCGTGTGCTGCACTGTTGCAGTCTCACGACGCTCAGCAAGTTTCGATTCTCCGTCCGAGGGTCGTTCATTCGAAACTTAATCTATTAAAATTCGCAGTAATGAATAAGAAGGGTAAAAAAAAATGTTAATTGCGGGGTGAATTAATGAATTTCAATAACAAATAAAAGCTGCTTATTGTAGTCATGCAAGTGTGCTCATATCTAGTGTATTTAAAATAACACAGAGAGCAAAGCAATGTTGAAAACTTTCCTAATTGACGAAAGCCCTCATTTTGTGTACGATCCTGATGTAAAAAAAAAACAAATAGAGGTATAGAAAAGCCAACCTAAACTCGGCTATTTATAATTTTTTTATTTTTCTCATTGACAAACAAAAAAAAGTGTACAAAGACGATTCCTGCTTTCTTTCTGTCCTTTTTTTCATATCTGATTAGTATTTTATTAACAGACAGATAACACGCACACTAAATACCCCAGTGTTGAACACAACTGGGGCGAACTTAAAGTAGGGGACATGAATGACAATAGTAGGACTTTTCAAATCCTCCCTAAAGTTCGGATGAATGAATGAATGAATGAATGAATGAGTGGATCGATTTGTATAGCTCTATGAATATGTACACATGTGCTGAGAAAGCCAAACCAGGCTTAAAGAGAAAATGCGTGTGGGGCGAAAAATGTGAAAAGCGTGGCGTGAGGACAGTGCATCTTGTTATTGTTTATGTTATTGTTGTTGTTATTGACGGGCTCGGCTTGAATGAATGAAGGAACGAACACGGACGCGCGCATTGAACTCTTAAGGGTTGCGCGGGGACGAAAAGAAATGCGCAAAAATATTCGCACCGCATCCCGGCTCAGACCGCACATCTGTCTAATGGGGAAATATTGTCATTCGATTGTTTTTGTTTTGTTTTTTATGTTTACACCGAAGGTAAAGTTTTGTTTATCGGCGTCGGTCCATCATTTGTGCCTCCTGGTACAGAAGAGAGAGAGAGGAAAGGCTTCTCACCTGGGGTTCGTGCGGTTCCAGTAGACAGCGTAGCGGTCGGCCATCACCTTGGAGCTCGGCTCTTGGCTCAGCACACACATCCACAGCAGCAGCACACACACCACCAGCACCATTTCCACTTGCAGCATCACTACAGCCGGAGATCGGTCTCGTATTCCTCTTCCCTAAAAGCCAGCTGTGCTATCAGCTCTGTGACTTTCTTTATTCAGCCTTTTTTTTTTTTTTTTTTTTTTTTTTTTTTTTTTTACATCGGTGGCCTTGGTGTCCTCACAGCGCAATGGGATTCGTAGAAACAAAGAGTAGAAAAAAATGTTCTTATTTCAAAAAAAAAAAAAGAAAGAAAAGAAAGCAGGCACTGTGCACAAATATTCGCGCTATAAAATGCACGGTATCTTATTTATAAAAGTCGGTCACAGTCCTTATGGGATGTCAGGCTTTGACTAAGTTCATCGGAGCGACCATTTCTCTCTCTCTTTCTGTCTCTGTGAGCAGCAGAGCACATGCACTTCCAATGGCAGTGACAGCTCTCAAGAGCAAAAAAAAAATACACACACACACACACACACACACACACACACACACACACACACACACCTTGTGTAACAATATAGCAACCCTTAAAACATGATTTGTTTCAACCCAATGCGAGCGTTTCCGCTTGTTAGATGCACCGCGTCCCCGCTAAAGCCTCAACTCGTGGTCGGAGGAGAAAATCAAATCTCCAGGCTGCGAGTCTTCCAGGAGAAGGAAAGAAAAGAAAGAAAGAAAGAAAGAAAGAAAAAACACACATACAGCCACCGAACAGTATTCAGCGCTGTGGGACAACTTTCCCAATCGCTCCCGTGTCCTCTGGGCTGGACGTGAAGCTCGTTGTTGTCCCCAAAAACAAATCCACACACACCAAAAAAAAAAAAAAAAAAAAGAAAAGAAAAACAAAAAGAGCCAACAAGCGAAAAGTGGTGTCACGGAGGAGATGGGGAGGAGCCGCATGAGAATCTATCAGCTCCGATCACACCCGAGGTCCGAATGCCATTCCTTCGCGTCATGCTAATCATCAGCCACGCAGCAGCTCGTTATTCAGCACCGTGCTTCTTCTTCTTCTCTCTCTCTCTCTCTCTATCTCTCTCTCTCTCTCTCTCTCTCCCTCTCTCTCTCTCTCTCTCTCTCTCTCCTCTCTCTCTCCTCTCTCTCTCTCTCTCTCTCTCTCTCTCTCTCTCTCTCTCTCTCTCTCTCTCTCCTCTCCGTGTGTGTGTGTGTGTGTGTGAGGAGGAGGAGGAGGAGGAGGCAAAGCGACGGTCAGCTGGAAAGACTGATGAGAGGATTCGGTTTCGGGGAGAAGGAATAGCAGCAGCAGCAGCAGCGTTTGGTCCAAATGAGGATGAGGCGTTTATTTATTTTATTTTATTTTATTTTATTTTTTTACAAAAACGGGGAAAAAGAAATCTCTGCTCTAACCTTGAAATAAAAAACGTGGACCAGGGAAGGAGAGAAAGAGAGAGGTGGATAGAGATTAGCCTATATTCTGTACCATTGTTAAAACATAAATCCGGTGTATTAGGGATGCAGGCCGATCAAGCAGGCTTTACACGGTTCTAATTATTCCAAGCTCCTTCCATCGAGCATAATATGTGTCTCTCTTTAGGAGCGCTTTTTTTTTTTACTTAGATTTTCCTCTTTTTTTATGACTTCTCTGTGTTTTTATTCAGTCGTGCATATACTGTGCAATCTTCAGTGCGCCAAAGGTTGAATTACGCAAGAGGCTCTTAACCCCAATCTCTGGACTCCGTCTGCTGTGTTGTTGTTGTTGTTGTTGTTTTGTTGTTGTTGTTTTCCTCGCCCTGAATAAAATACGCTTGATTGTGCCAAGCAAGTGCTATAAGCAACAGGAAATAGAGAATGCATGGCCACCTACGAGCGCACAAATTCGCTGAAATTACATATGCATGATCTAAAACAACATACTGATCCTGTTGCACTTGTTGCTTTGGAAAGTCGGCGGTCCGCCGTGCGCATGCGCGTATGTGCGCCCCCTTGCGGAAGTGTGAAAAGGCGACACGTGAGCGCAGCACGTTACTGCGAGACAGCGTTAATTAAACATAACGACCAAATTGCCTATAATTGTGTAGGTGCTTTTTTTTTCCAGTTCCATAAGACTTCTTGAAGGTTGGTCTTTTGAGTAATCCGGCACCAGGGATTATCCCATCCCAGAGATGCTTGATTTGGAGGCCATGTGCAACAATGCAGTGTCATGCTTAAAGAAGACACTGCCTTTATGTTGTTATGAAACTGTTGTTATGAAATGCAACAACGAATAGAATAGAGTAGGCTTTATTTGTCACATTACAGCATAGTGAAATTGTTTTCTTCGCATACCTTAGCTTGTTTGGAAGCAGGGGTCAGAGCGCAGGGTCAGCCATGATACAGCTGGAACGCAGAGGGTGAAGGGCCTTGGTCAAGGACTCAAGGGCAGCAGCTGGCGATACCAGGACTCGAACCCCCGACCTTCCGATCAATAGTACATCACCTTACCCGCTGAGCCACACCCCTGCCAGTGCTATAGTATAGAATGTATTCGGGTGCCATCTCTTCCACACATGGACACACCCAGATGGTCCCCAGAAAATATGACCATTGACGTGCATTGCTCCTTGTTTCAGTTCTGATGCTAAGGTGGCTACTTTAGGTGTATAAGTGGTGGACAGGGGTCCATATTCATCAAGTTGTGATGAATAGTGTTTTCTTACACTGTTTCTAACCATTCTGGCCCTCTATACCAGTGATGTGCCACTCTGGTTCTTCTCCAGGTGACCACCTACAGTAGTTTTCCTTTGCCTGGAAATGGTGCTCTAGATACCTGTGAGTTGGTTGTCCATCCTTGGAACACTTCTGATAGATATCGGCTAATGCATACCTAATCGATGTTATTATTAATGTTATATCTGTTCTATGTATAGGAATAAATAAACGTTTATAATATTTATGCAAGGGGGCACAGTGGCTAAGTGGTTAGCACCTTCGCCTCACACCGCCAGGGTCCGGGTTCGATTCCCGTCTCGGCCATGTGTGTGTGTGGAGTTTGTGCATGTTCTCCCCGTGCCTCAGGGGTTTTTTCTCCGGGTTCTCCGGTTTCCTCCCCCGGTCCAAAAACATGCACGGTAGGTTGATTGGCACCTTGGAAAATTGTCCCTAGTGTATGAATGTGTGTGTGTGTGTGTGTGTGTGTGTGTGTGTGTGTCCTGCGATGGGTTGGCATTCCATCCAGGGTGTATCCTGCCTTAATGCCCATAGACGCCTGAGTTAGGCACAGACTCCTCGGATCAAGCGGTAGAAGATGAATGAATGAATGAATATTTATGCACGACCATATGTACACAGACCAACCCCTGAAGAGTTTATTACCCCCTTTAACACTTTTAATCATTCTTGTTCTATTTTTTTTATGTGATGGCTGCCTGTGTGTTTAGATGGGAGTGAATACAGTGGATATAAAGTGTCAGAGGTTAAATATATTTAGGAGGGTTAAAAATGACAAAGACAGGGAGTTGTAGCTATATTCATTTCTACTGGCTGGATGGAGTCACAAGTAATAATGAATCCACTTAATAATGTTAGATTTTCTAAGTTGTATGGTTAAACAGATCTTACGCATTGCTGTGTGCTTTGTGTTTTGGTCCACAAGGTGTTGGTGGACATTCAAGTCCCTTAATTATAGCCTGCACGGATGCCTCCTCCACTCATTCACCCTAGCCAACAGAAGCATGGGATGTATTAGATCATCACACCGACGCTTTCATTACAGTCTTATCCCGAGCCCAGAATTTTGTATTGTAATTTTTTTGGCTTCGTGAAACTATTTGGAAGTCATATTTCCCTTAGAAACTCATGCTTCGGCTGTTAAAACCTACAGGAGACATGCAATGAAATGTGTAATATCAACCTGGGCCAAGTGTCTCACAATGGAAATTGAATTGCTGGAAGTTTGAACAATGTGACATTCATATTTTATGTTTTATGATATTTTATGATCGAATTCTTCAATCAATGTGCATTTGCATTCGGGCATTGGTTCTCAGCGGCGTATTTATACGCGTTCCCATTGATCCGCAGTGAAATCTTTTCCCACACATTTCTCATAGATCCGTTCGTATCTGGTTTTATATTAAATAAGTATGGAACTGCAGCTGGAAGCTGGATTTCACAACGTGCAAGAGAGCAGCACAGTTATAGTGAAAATTAAGGATAACTGTAAAATGAAAGAAACATTACGCAACATTTAAAGGAATGTCCAGTGATAGGGCGGAGTAGGGATATTGGACACTGTTCAACTAACGTTGAAATCCCTGTCTGATCTAGCCCCTACTGCCACATTCAGGGCTGCTTGTGCCAGCCATAGAGGATCACTTATCATTGCAATGTCCAAGTCAGATCTGCTGGTGATCATTTGTATACAAATCACAGGCCATGCTGTAATGCTGCCTGTGCCAAGACAATGGATTCAGTGTGAAAGAGTATCTGGGTGGCACTTCTGCACATGGCCCTGCAGTGCACTGGGACATAGGCAAACACAAACATACACGTGCAGCATGTGCCAAAAAAAAAAAAAATGCTCAACACAACCCAAGAAAAATACAATGCCAGAAATCCTCGCTCTGAATTTTTCTGCTGTGCTTTCCATTGATTGTTTCAATGTTAAATGATTAATGGACAGGATGGCAGAGGAAAAAAAACAATGGAGGGTTTACAGCCCATAAAGTGACCCTCAGGATATTACGTCAGACAAGCAAGGCTGCAGAGACAAATATACTAGGACGACCCCCTAATGCTATTAAAGAGGAAATATATTACATCCTGACAATCACGTTCTCGTATCTGTTTAAACAATGTTGTCCGGCACCATTAAAATTCAAAATAACTGTTACAAACACAGCTGAAAGTGTAATTATAATAATAAAAAACAACAACAACAACACACAAGCACAAGCAATTATCCATGTGAGTTTCCTTAAATATAAATATTATAGTACATAATTATTCTTTTATTCCACAGTGTACAGACAGTTGGAATCTTTCCAATCACTCCACCACATCAGATATTCTTTCTCCGAAAGTGCCTGCTTGTGCTCGTTTCAGCTAAAGCCAGGGACTCCATTGTATTCAACCGTCTGCTTCCACTTTACCTATATTGGATTATATTATATATGTGTGTGTGTGTGTGTGTGTGTTGCATTTGGAATGTATTCAGTTTTATTTTGCAGCCTGATGCTACTGTACAAATTCATATGTGTTTCTCATTAATCTACACTCTGTACGCATCATGACAAAGTGTAACAAAAATATATAGAAATTGCTGTCGTTTTTTTTGGGTATGATGCAACACACTTTGCACACTTTGGAGCGAGGGGTTTGTGCTACCATTCTTCATTGCAGATCCTCTCAAGCTGGGGTCAGGATGGATGGGGATCATCCAAGTGGCTACTCAAGGACATTCACAGAGTTGTCCCTAAGCCACTCCTTGTCTGTGCTTAGGGTTGTATTCATATAAGGATGTGATGATACTGTTGGAGGTCCTGATTGTTATGGAACAGGTTTTTATTAGGGATATCTCTGTACATCGCTCCATTCAGCTTTCCCTCGACCCCGACTCTGCGGCAGAAAAACGCCCCCGCCGCGGGATGCTTCCAGCACCATGTTTCACTTTCAGTGATTTCCGATTTCCTCCAGACTGAAGTTTAGAATTAAGGCCAAACAGCTCAATCTTGGTTGATCTTCTTCCAGTATGAGAGCCCTTTAGATGACTGTTAATCTTCAAGCAGGCTCCCATGGGTTTGCACTGAGGAAAGGCTTCTGTCCTGCCACTCTGATGTAAAGCCCAGATCATTGGCAGGCTGCAGTGATGGTTGTCCTTCTGGAACTTTGTCCTAACCCCACACGGGATTTTGGAAGCTCTGTCAATGTGACCTTTGGGTTCTGCGTCACCTCTATCACTAAGACTCTTCTCTCCGGCTCTTAGAAGAGTTCTGGTCGTACCAAAGCTCTTGCATTAGAGAATTACAGAGACCTCATGGCTTGCTTTCTGCTGTGTTATGCAATGTCAAGCTTTCAATAGACAGCCTGTACCTTTCCAAATCATGTCCATGTCGTCTCCAGTCAAGGTATCAGGAACATCTAACAAATCCCAGCAAGGAGTTCTTCCCTTGCCACATACATTGTCCGTTGATAAAAGGACAAATAAAATACAAATAAAATTAATTGAATTGAATAGAATCCCGCGGCACGCTGGTTTAGTGGTTAGCACGTTCGCCTCACGCCTCCAGTGTCAGGGGTTCGATTCCCGTCTCGGCCATGTGTGTGTGGAGTTTGAATGTTCTCCCCGTGCCTCAGGGGGTTTTTCCTCCGGGTTCTCCGGTTTCCTCCCCCGGTCCAAAAACATGTACGGTAGGTTGATTGGAACCTTGGAAAATTGTCCCTAGTGTATGAATGTGTGTGTGTGTGTGTGTGTGTGAAGTGTGAAGATGAATGAATGAATGAATAGAATCCAAGAGTAATGGGAGACATAGTGTTGTTGTTATCAAGGGTCTTATGAACCTGTACTGATATTTCAGGGTTAGAAAAATGTTTCTAGAATTCTGTGTTCATTTTGTCATTATGGCGTACTCAGTGTAGATGAATGAGGAGAAAAATGAATTTGAAAGATTGTAGTGTCACTGCAACATAACAAAAATGAAATAATATACAGTATAAATATATATAGAATATGCATCCACTAAAATGCAAGAAGCAATACAAACTTACATTCTATACGAGAAGAGGTGTGGTTCGGCTATTGCTGTGAATGTGGCAGAAAATCGAAAACATAATTGGATATGTTTGCTCAGACACTCCTTTCTGCTGAATGTTGATAATGAAGAGACATGCGCAGCAGCTGTTAGTCCATTATTTTACGCTGTGCAAGAAATGACAAAATCTCAGAGCCGATTTAAAATTCACTTTTAAAGTGAAGTGCATATCGCTTATTATATATATGTATATATATATATGTGTGTGTGTATGAAAGTGTGTATTACATATTTCATATTTCTCATTACGGGCACGGTGGTTTAGTGGTTAGCACGTTCGCCTCACACCGCCAGGGTCCGGGTTCCATTCCCGTCTCGACCATGTGTTTGTAAAATTTGTGCATGTTCTCCCCGTGCCTCATGGGGTTTTTCTCCGGGTTCTCCGGTTTCCTCCCCCGGTCCAAAAACATGCACGGTAGGTTGATTGGCACCTTGGAAAAATTGTCCCTAGTGAATATTTCTCATTACAAGTTGTCCTCCCAATTCCATTCCTGATGTTCTTACCAGTAAGTGTAACCAAGCAGACACAAACACCGGAATGAACTTAACGGATTTATTTTCGGGAATAAGGAGAACGAAAGAGACGCTGCTCGACGTGAGCAGCCTGAGCGGGGGTACGGCCCTGAACGGCTGGGCGGTAGCTCGCAGAGATCAGGAAGTCCCGGGCGTGGAAGTCCGGGATGCTCAGGAGGATCGGAGAGGAACCAGGTTAGTTGCGTTCGCCGGTCCTGGAAGTTCGGGACCCTCTGGGAATCTGGGAAGGAACCTGATAGGAGTCAGAAAGAGATATAGGTCAGTGTAATAGCCAGAATCGTTTACTGTCCGTGTCTCAGCCGTAGCGGTACGAGCCCGGACGCAGAGTGGAGGACACGCCGGGCTTATAAAGGCCTAGCTGCTGATGACTCCAACTAGCTGCAGCTGAAGCTCATCAGTAGCTGGGTGACTGCGATCGTGGAAGCTCAGAGCTGGGGGGAGGTGAGACCGTGACAGTAAGCAACAGTAGCCATACACATCTTGAGACGAATGTTGTAGTGTTTATTAGGACCACACTGGGTCTGACTGGCTGATCCTGCTGAGCACATGCATTAACTCATGTCTGTGTTTACAGCTGCTCCATGTCAGCAGTACACATTGGCCCTTAGAGGCACAGATATCATTTCTCTCCATTTTATACAATCTCACTGGACTCATCCTCTGCACCTTCACGGAGCACGTCTTGATTTCTGCCCACAGTGCAGTCCCTTCGCAGGCTAAATGCTTACATGGCCTGGAATAATGGAGTTTGATTCTGTATGTCAGCTTGTGATTGCAAGGAAAGGGATTACCATTGTACTCATTATGCAACTGAGCTTCCCCAGCTGCTTATACGCCTTATAGCGCTGACCCCTGGGTGTGTGCATCCAGTGAAATCCAGTGCAAAAAGACAGCAAGATTGTTACATGTAATATGAAGTGGAGAAATGTGTAAATGATATACTGCTGAATTGTATATGCTTGTTGTCTTGTTGAACACCGGTGCAGCAGCAGTACAATGCATAAAATCATGCAGATACAAATGCTTTTAACGAGATGAGATATAGTGTGTATATAGTTTCTATATATTTATTTATTCATTTTAGAAACGTACTCTTCGTTGTCAAGATCAAGATCAAGTCAAGTCACTTTATTGTCACCTCACCACACAGCAAAGCAGAGACAATTTACATATATATGTATGTATATATATATCTATATATATATATATATATATATATATATATATATATATATATATATAAATATATATATAATTTTTATTTTTTTTATATCGGGTGACAGAATGCAATATATATATATATATATATATATATATATATATATATATATATTATATATATTCATTCATTCATTCATTCATTCATTCATCTTCTAAACCGCTATATCCGATCTTCCCTCGGGTCACGGGGAGTCTGTGCCTCTCTCAGGCGTCTATGGGCATTAAGGCAGGATACACCCTGGATGGAATGCCAACCCATCACACACACACACACACACACACACACACACACACACACACACACACACACATTCATACACTAGGGACAATTTTCCAAGGTGCCAATCAACCTACAGTGCATGTTTTTGGACCGGGGGAGGAAACCGGAGAACCTGGAGTAAAACACCCTGAGGCACGGGGAGAACATGCAAACTCGACACACACATGGCCGAGACGGGAATCGAACCCGGACCCTGGCGGTGTGAGGCGAACATGCTAACCACTAAGCCACCGTGCTCTATATATATATATATATATATACACTTGCAATATGCAATATGTACGTACATACCTATGTACTCAGAACCACAAGAGATGTACAAAGAGATATTTTACATAATAGTGTACAGGTTGAGAGCAGTACATAGTGCAGAAGATTGTAGTGCAAAAAAAAACTTTAAAGCATGTCATATTTGTATCGCATGAATGTGCTATACAAATTATAATAACAAGCTATACCGGCTTGAGAGGAATGCACGTGGTGACGGTATGGATGTGATCCATGCAGACATGGATGTGTATTGGATGTATTTAGTGTAACAGATATATTATTGTATTGATGCAATGTGTGTGTATAGAGTCCAGTGTTAAAGTGCAGTGTGCAGAATACGGTAAATGAGATCTGATCGTCTGGTTGAGGCTGCAGGTATGGTACAGGTATAAACACGTGCTCTGATATACTGTAAATGTCATGAGACAAACAACAACGAATGGAATATCTTTGCAGCATTTATTCATTCATGTTTAGTGATCGCTTAGTCAAAGTTGCTCGGTTGTTTAGGCAATTAGCTAAGTATCGAGCTAATTAGGCAAATAAGAACTAAAGGCAATTAAAGACTAAACTAAATGGGTTAGTTTTGGAAAATATCATGGCAAAAACAACACTTTTACATCTTTATTTGGCAGCAATTATGAACGTGACGTAGCTGCGATGGCGACTTTCGCGAACATTCACAGGACAAGCGGCCAGTGCTGGTGTTCTTTTTAGTCTCGTTTCCACTGCTGATAGCATAAACAAGATGAAAAATGAAAGGCATTTTCCATTTTTAATCACACATTACCATCTTGGGTTCGCAAAACTATATTTGTGATTGTCAGGAACCCAGGGTCCGGGTTCGATTCCCGTCTCGGCCATGTGTGTGGAGTTTGCATGTTCTCCCCGTGCCTCAGGGGGTTTTTCTCCGGGTTCTCCGGTTTCCTCCCCCGGTCCAAAAACATGCACGGTAGGTTGATTGGCACCTTGGAAAATTGTCCCTAGTGTGTGTGAATGTGAGTGTGTGTGCCCTGCGATGGGTTGGCATTACATCCAGGGTGTGTCCTGCCTTAATGCCCATAGACGCCTGAGATAGACACAGGCTCCCCGTGACCCGAGGGAAGATCGGATAAAGCGGTAGAAGATGAATGAATGAATGGCTAGTTACATTTGCACTATTAAAGGAAGCGAGGTTATCTTGACTGGTCTCACTATTATCAGACGGTCCTCTTACAAAAATGTACAAACAGAAGCTGCTATATAACACATTCCAACTTCATTAAATAAATGATCCAGTCAACCGGACTAGATTTATAAGTGACCCCTTTCAAAGTCGGCGAGCAAAATGGATATTATCTTTTATTGCTGTTCTTCTAAAAGAAAAATAACCTTTAATTAATAGAAATTCAGACTCACTCATAGTGACTCGGTGATAAACTATCTAACGCCTTGCCTTGGCTCGAACAGGGAATTAAAACGATACATCATTGATCAAAAGCAAATAACATACAAATGTAATTATCGCGTAATATCGTTATAGTTTCTCGTTCTATAGTATTTCATAATACTGTCAGCAGAATACTGATAACCTTCCTTAGTTTTCAAATTGTGGCCATTTGAAGGCAGCACAGCGGGGCTCCTAAGGCCAAGCTACAAGCACTGCTTTGCACATTTTGTACTGATATGATCTTCATACATCCTTCATCTCCTCCTGCATATCTCCACCTCCACAACCCCTTTAAAGTGAGAGCATTCAAATGCTTCCAAGAAGCCAAGACAAACACCTTTCAGATATCCTGGTAGACGTTGATAGCACCATTCCCTGCCCTAAAGTATCATTCATTTTCCTTCTGTCAGTACTTTTGCTCTTTGTAGATGTTTGTGCAGGATGGTATGTCATTATTTAACCCTAATGTGTGGCATTTCTGTTACACACCAAGTGTTTTAAATAAAAAAAATATATATAATAATAATCAAGTGGCGGGGCACGGTGGCGTAGTAGTTAGTAGTGATTGGCACCTTGGAAAATTGTCTGAATGTGTGTGTGTGCGTGTGCGTGTGAGTGTGTGCCCTGCGATGGGTTGGCATTCCATCCAGGGTGTATCCTGCCTTAATGCCCATAGACGCCTGAGATAGGCACAGGCTCCCCGTGACCCGAGGAAAGATCGGATATAGCGGTAGAAGATGAATGAATGAATGAATGAATAATCAAGTGCTTTAAAATACATACAAGGACTGCAAATGATTTCATTGCTCTTTAATATTGAGAAGTAAATAAAGCACACTGATATTAATAAACAATATATTAGACATTTGTAGGTGCAAGTAACACAATGGTTCACTCCAAGTATCATTCTATGTAACTATTACCTTTTTTTTTTTTATAATAACTTTTGTTAATTCACTTCTTATTAACCACGATAGTAAAATAATAATTATCTTAAACAAATACAGATAAAATAATGTCTATATGTATATATATATATATATATATATATATATATATATATACAGACGTGGACAAAATTGTTGGTACCCTTTGGTCAATGAAAGAAAAAGTCACAATGGTCACAGAAATAACTTTAATCTGACAAAAGTAATAATAAATAAAAATTCTATAAATGTTAACCAATGAAAGTCAGACATTGTTTTTCAACCATGCTTCAACAGAATTATGTAAAAAAATAAACTCATGAAACAGGCATGGACAAAAATGATGGTACCCCTAACTTAATATTTTGTTGCGCAACCTTTTGAGGCAATCACTGCAATCAAACGCTTCCTGTAACTGTCAATGAGACATCTGCACCTCTCAGCAGGTATTTTGGCCCACTCCTCATGAGCAAACTGCTCCAGTTGTGTCCGGTTTGAAGGGTGCCTTTTCCAGACTGCATGTTTCAGCTCCTTCCAAAGATGCTCAATAGGATTGAGGTCAGGGCTCATAGACGGCCACTTTAGAATAGTCCAATTTTTTTCCTCTTAGCCATTCTTGGGTGTTTTTAGCTGTGTGTTTTGGGTCATTGTCCTGTTGCAAGACCCATGACCTGCGACTGAGACCAAGCTTTCTGACACTGGCTAGTACATTTCTCTCTAGAATTCCTTGATAGTCTTGAGATTTCATTGTACCCTGCACAGATTCAAGACACCCTGTGCCAGACGCAGCAAAGCAGCCCCAGAACATAACAGAGCCTCCTCCATGTTTCACAGTAGGGACAGTGTTCTTTTCTTGATATGCTTCATTTTTTCGTCTGTGAACATACAGCTGATGTGCCTTGGCAAAAACTTCGATTTTTGTCTCATCTGTCCACAGGACATTCTCCCAGAAGCTTTGTGGCTTGTCAACATGTAGTTTGGCATATTCCAGTCTTGCTTTTTTATGATTCGTTTTCAACAATGGTGTCCTCCTTGGTCGTCTCCCATGTAGTCCACTTTGGCTCAAACAACGACGGATGGTGCGATCTGACACTGATGTTCCTTGAGCATGAAGTTCACCTTGAATCTCTTTAGAAGTCTTTCTAGGCTCTTTTGTTACCATTCGGATTATCCGTCTCTTAGATTTGTCATCAATTTTCCTCCTGCGGCCACGTCCAGGGAGGTTGGCTACAGTCCCATGGATCTTAAACTTCTGAATAATATGTGCAACTGTACTCACAGGAACATCTAGTTGCTTGGAGATGGTCTTATAGCCTTTACCTTTAACATGCTTGTCTATAATTTTCTTTCTGATCTCTTGAGACAGCTCTTTCCTTTGCTTCCTCTGGTCCATGTCGAGTGTGGTACACACCATATCACCAAACAACACAGTGATTACCTGGAGCCATATATATAGGCCCAATGGCTGATTACAAGGTTGTAGACACCTGTGATGCTAATTAGTGGACACACCTTCAATTAACATGTCCCTTTGGTCACATTATTTTCTGTGTTTTCTAGGGGTACCATCATTTTTGTCCATGCCTGTTTCATGAGTTTATTTTTTTACATAATTCTGTTGAAGCATGGTTGAAAAACAATGTCTGACTTTCATTGGTTAACATTTATAGAATTTTTATTTATTATTACTTTTGTCAGATTAAAGTTATTTCTGTGACCATTGTGACTTTTTCTTTCATTGACCAAAGGGTACCAACAATTTTGTCCACGTCTGTATATATATATATATATATATATATATATAATATATATATCAATATGGCTTAGTGGTTATCACGTTCGCCTCACACCTCCAGGCTCCGGGTTCGATTCATCCGCCTCGGCCATGTGTGTGTGTGGAGTTTACATGTTCTCCCCGTGCCTCAGGGTGTTTTTCTCCGGGTTCTCCAGGCTGAGATAGGCACAGGCTCTCCCTGACCCGAGGGAAGATGGGAGAAAGCAGGTAGAAGAATGAAATGAAATCTGGAGATAGGTCTGGAGAAAAGAGACCCATAAATATATATTAATAGTCATTCAGAATATTGTGTCGTTTGTTTGCTACCAAATGTCCTTAGAATTTCTACATGCTTTTTCTATGTAGACCTAAACACTATTTATAAATGTGTACGGCGGGCACAGGAGAACTAATAAATACATTTTCAGTGCAAATAAAACAAGGTCAAGCATGAGCGCGAGTGTCAAGCTAAAGCCCATTGTGATATTTGTTTTGAACTTAATATTGAAAATTGATATTGATCTCACTGACCCAAATTCCCTGCATAGTCAACACAACGGCAATCTTTTGGGATATATCACAAGGAAGTGTCCCAGGACTTCTAGGAAATTCTAGTTAGTTGGAGCCCACCCGTGTCACACATATTATCATTTTCGCACAATACATCCACAGAATGTGCCAGACAAAAAAAAAAAAAACACCCCTAGTCCATTCAAATATACTTCTTCACATAGACACTCGTAACATTTGTAGCTCTGTGCAGCAGTACTTCTGAAACTGATAAAAGTCTAATGTGCATTTGTGCAATATGAGATTTTTCTTGGAGAGAAAAAAGAAAAAAGAAAAAGTGAACAAATGCACACTTTTGCTTCTAATTATGTGCTGGCAGACTGTAATAATCTTTCAGTATAACCATATGGAAATACTGTGAAATGTCTAGGGTGAAAAACTCTTACAGAGGCCTCTTATGTTTAGACAAGACTGAAAGCTCAATTAAAAAGTGGAGAGAGGAAAAAAAATGGGCACGGAATACTTGTGAAATATAGAAAAGGAAATGAAGAATTAAAAAACATGCCTTTCTGAAGCAGCCAAGCATGTATGCTAGATACAACATAGAGTATGTTTCATCTGTAATTAATATTACAAGCATACATTTGACAGCCGGGGGCACGGTGGTTTAGTGGTTAACACGTTCACCTCACACCGCCAGGGTCCGGGTTCGATTCGATTCCCGTCTCGGCCATGTGTGTGTGTGGAGTTTGTGCATTTTCTCCGTTCTCTCCGTCCGTGTCTCCCCGTGTCTCAGGGGGTTTTTTTTCTCCGGGTTCTCCGGTTTCCTCCCCCGGTCCAAAAACATGCACGGTAGGTAGGTTGATTGGCACCTTGGAAAAAATTGTCCCAAGTGTATGAATGTGTGTGTGAATGTGTGTGTGTGTGTGATGCGTTGGCATTCCATCCAGGGTGTATCCTGCCTTAATGCCCATAGACGCCTGAGATAGACACAGACTCCCCGTGACCCGAGGGAAGATCGGTAGAAGATGAATGAATGAATGAAGATGAATGAATGAATGAATATGACAGCCATAAAAAAAACTACTACTACTATTTAAATAAATACATTAAATTTAGACCGATTATTATTATAAGTTATTGATGATAATAATAATAATAATAATAATTCATTCATTCATTCATTTTCTACCACTTTATCCGATCTTCCCTCGGGTCACGGGGAGCCTGTGCCTATCTCAGGCATCTATGGGCATTAAGGCAGGATACACCCTGGATGGAATGCCAACCCATCGCAGGGCACACACACATTCACACACACACACACACATTCATACACTAGGGACAATTTTCCAAGGTGCCAATCAACCTACCGTGCATGTTTTTGGACCGGGGAGGAAACCGAAAGAACCCGGAGAAAAACCCCCTGAGGCACGGGGAGAACATGCAAACTCCACACACACATGACCGAGACGGGAATCGAACCCAGATCCTGGCGGTGTGAGGCGAACGTGCTAACCACTACGCCACCGTGCCCCTTTATAATAATAATAATAATAATAATATTTTTTCCAGGACAAGAAAGAGGAAGAAACAGCATTTTTGTTGATTTTCAGCAGTAAAAAGGACCCTATGCATTCTTCTTTAACGTCTCCTTCCAGCAGCTTTAACACCGTCACACATACCTTTAGCTAAACTGGAGGATTTAGTGACATAACAGCTACTTTCAGAGTGACTGCCAGTGAACCATCACCTACATAGCATTCATTTCAATAAGAGTTGCAACACCTGTGTATCACGGCTTCTGACTGAACGAGGCCCTCAAGGCCTCATTGTATTGCTCGATCGAACAGAACCAACACAACAGGCATTGTATAAGTCAGATTAGGGGAAGAAGGGTGTTCAGATTTAATTCCTGATGACTGGGGAGAGAAATATTGCTCGGCGATGGCGGTGCTGATTAGCTGGCTGATATGATTGGGGAGGTTATGTTGTGTTGATTTCCACACTCTGACAGCTACATGCAGCTTAACCGCAAGAGAACATTTGAAAGACAGTGCACTGCTGTGTCCTGTGTCAGTTCAGTCACACACACACACACACACACACACACACAACAAGTGAACCTCTTATCAAATACCTATAATTTGCTTACTTTATACATTGTTTGTTTGTCTTTTTTTTACTGCATGTATGATTATGTTGTGGGGATTTTTCTATGATGTATGAGCGTTGATGACGCCTCATAGGAGGCTGAATCCTCTTTTGTGTAAAGCTGCCTTGTCTGAGCAAGTCAAGTGGTTTTGATGATGATGATGATGTGTTTGGAAAAACAGGAGGTATTTAGAAACGTACTCCACTCGCTCCGTGTCCGTCAGCCCCCAGGCCAGTCAGCCTAGCAGATGCACCACCTGCTATTGGTAATGTACCAACCCTGCAAGTGATGAAAGATTTCCAATAGATATAACAGCAACAGGCCTGAAGGCACTGAAGGATGTGAGAAACTTGCAGAAACAGTTTTTCACTCAAACAGAGTGATGAAATAGAGTATCCTGGTGCAGTCATTCTAAAACCAACGGATGAAGCAGGAACGCAAAGGTATTGTTAAATCTCGCTGTCACTCAGAAATCTTTTAAATCATCTTTTTTGAAAAAAAAAGGGGGAGTCACATATATTATCCACTTTCATTCATTCATTCATTCATTCATCTTCTACCGCTTTATCCGATCTTCCCTCGGGTCACGGGGAGCCTGTGCCTATCTCAGGCGTCTATGGGCATTAAGGCAGGATACACTCTAGATGGAATGTCAACCCATCACACACACACACACACACACACACACACACATTCATACACTAGGGAAAATTTTTCCAAGGTGCCAATCAACCTACCGTGCACGTTTTTGGACCGGGGAGGAAACCGGACAACCCGGAGAAAAACCCCCTGAGGCACGGGGAGAACATGCACAAACTTCACACACACACATAGCCGAGACGGGAATCGAACCCGGACCCTGGCGGTGTGCCTTTACTATCCACTTTCATTCTGCATATTTGTTGAGACTTGACTTGCAGAGAATTCGCTATAAATGATGAAAATAGATGCTTTAAAACAAGCAAACCGGACGACTGTATGTAAATGTAATAACATGCTTGCTTCATTGTGTGTGAGTTTTTATTTCACTAAGCTGATATGGGACGGGTTTTGCTTTCATTTTATTGTTATTATTTAGACATCAGCGCCAGGACCGTGTGTTCCTGTAGCGAGCGTTGAAAAGATCTCTGGGCCACTCCTTTTCATCTCATCCGCTGCGAGGTTAATGACATGCAATACTTTCTTCCATGCAAACAACACTTCATCTTGGCAGACTCCTCAACTTGCCTTAAAGACATCGCATTCTGAACGAAGTGGCGCTTTCTTCAACGTAAGACCGCAGCCTGTTGTCATCGGACCAAGTCCTCTACTGTACGGCTAAGCTCATTGTCATTATTACCATCAAGGTCCACCAGGAGCCTTGAGCTAAGGATTGATGACCAGTTCTCAGCCATGAAGACTGGCTGTGTTGGAAAACAGGAAGCTCGCATCTCTTTTAGAATCTGGCTCTTTCACGTTTTAATGTACTGATAATAATAGAAAGTGGAAGTTTAACTTTGATGGCATTGCATCCCTATCATCTAAAATATATGTGCCTTTGGTGATCGTATGGTGCTAGCCACGCTTCTGATATGTGCTGTACACCTTAGTGGTTAGCACGTTCGCCTCACACCGCCAGGGTCCGGGTTCGATTCCCGTCTCGGCCATGTGTGTGTGTGGAGTTTGCATGTTCTCCCCTCCCCCCGTGCCTCAGGGGGTTTTTCTCTCGGGTTCTCCGGTTTCCTCCTCCCCCCCGTGGTCCAAAAAAACATGCACGGTAGGTGTGATACGGTATGCACGTCAAAAAATTGATTGGCACCTTGGTGTAAAACCCTTATCCCTAGTGTGTGTGAATGTGTGATATATATATATATATATATATATATATATATATATATATATACACATATATATACCTATATATATATATATATATATATATATATATATATATATATATATATATATATATATATATATATCAGGATAACTAATATATATATATATATATATATATAGAGACAGATATATATATATAGGAAGAACAGGATAACAATGCAGTTGAAGAAACGAATTTGTACAAAAGTTGAGTGAAACAGGATAGCAGGATGTGTTTGTCTGTGTCTTTGCTATTAGCATGTAATCCTACACATAATACCCATAAAGTCTCTTTATCTCCTGTATTTCTCATTTACAAGTGTATATTTACAGTTACAAAGAAATAATAATAGTCAAATTTCTCCGTCCCAAAGTCCCAAACAGCCTGTACAGGCCTAACGGCACAAGGCAACACTGTTCAGAGTGCTGAGCAAACCAGAGACCTCCCAGAATGGTCATTAACTCTCTGCCAGTAACACCAGTAATGTCTCTATGCAGTCCATAGTGATCAAGAGGATACATCACTCATCTGTAATGCATACACAATACATAAACACTACACATCTGATGTGCTGATTGTGGGTTGATTAATCACCATTGTTCCTAATAATTATGAACCATTATCATGTTTTATTATTATATTCTCTCACTAATATACCAACCTGTCATATGTAGGGAAATTCGTAGGTGTATTGAGGTCAGAAAGGTAAGAAATAAAACCAATTACTGTCAAGCCGTGACTATTTCTATCCTAATATCAATATTTACATCAGTAATCCTAGACACCTAATGACATTAATATCAATAATCTCATTCATTTCATCTGCACGATTGATTTTATTACAGCTATATAATTGTATTGGTTTCCAGTAAAGTGATGTGTAGGTTTCCTTATTGTTTCCTCATGTTATATACTCGGCAGATTCTAACACCCGGTTAACTGTTCATGAGAAATGTAACGAGGGAGGTATTATCATAAATATCCAACAGCGGTAACGTCGATGCCAGCATTAAAAGTTTAGAAGCCGTGCTACAGCTTAATTATTAAGACCACGTGGTGCCGGGATGGAAGACATTAGAAGTGACGTTTGCTTTTGAGACGGCGCTGAACGGATTTGAACCTCCTATTACCTGTAATGAAGAGTGAATTAGACACCATGCTTCCGCCAACTTGATTGGCTTAGAATTACTAACGAGCGTATTTCTATTAGGCGAATGGAAGGCACCTTGTCAAGTGACACATGAATAAACAACTAGAAAGACGACGAAAAAGAAATACTTGCAAGTCCTAACACATCGTTTTTGCCACTTCAGACCGAGACTTGCCGAGACGCGATATCTGTGAAACTACAAAATGTAGATTCATTCATTCATTCATCTTCTACCGCTTTATCCGATCTTCCCTCGGGTCACGGGGAGTCTGTGTCTATCTCAGGCGTCTATGGGCATTAAGGCCGGGGGAGGATACCCTCCTGGATGGAATGGGGGGTAGGGGTTCGTTTCTGCAGGTATGGGGGCATACACAGGGCACTTGGATGGGGATTTGGGGATACACTGGGACAATTTTCCAAGGTGCCTGGAAATGCCAACCATCTGCGGGCACACAGGTGCACACCCGTGTTTCATTGGCACTAGGGACAATTGATTCCTCCCCAGGAGGTTTCCAAGGTGCCAATGGTCAACCTACCGTGCATGTTTTTGGACCGGGGGAGGAAACCGGAGAACCCGGAGAAAAACCCCCTGAGGCACGGGGAGAACATGCACAAACTCCACACACACATGGCCGAGACGGGAATCGAACCCGGATCCTGGCGGTGTGAGGCGAACGTGCTAACCACTAAGTCACCGTGCCCCGCAAAATGTAGATTTTAAATCTTTAAATAAATGATGCCATTCAGTGAAAGTATTTAACGAATACTTTCTACACCATCATTCACAACCTGGTTTTGCATCTTCCTTTACATCTCACTGCAACATTTATCATGTCAGGGGCTGAAACTTGGTGGCTTAAGTTTTACACACAAAAAAAAAAAAAAAAATCCTTAAGTTAAATCAGTTGTTTAGATTGGCTGTCTCTAAGAAAATCTCAGCCTGGACCTGGTAGGATGAGGTCAGTGAGGAGCGGTCAATACGGATTAAGTCAAATTGCTCTCCTGTCTGTAGAATCACAGCAGGAATTGCCTGAGTAGCAAAGAGGAAAACATGCAATTGGAAGCGTCATTTTTTTTTTCTCACAACGAGGCTCTAATTGAGGATAAAGTCTCATTGCAGCTGTCCACAGATTAGACCTCGTTCCAGCTGTCCACAGATTAGTACTGTAATTAGACCGCTTGATTTGAATGTTATACCTTGTTCGAACTTGGACCCACAAGTTCTAGTACAAACAAAAAAAGCCACCCACGTCCGAATGACATGATCTGTTTCTTCACCTCATTTATTTATTTATTTATTTTGAATGCCAAACATCTGTCACACACTCGCCGCTCCACGCTCCGCCAGGAAGGGATCATGGGAATACAAAAATCAGTGACCTTTTAGCATGTCACTTTTTCACACATTTTTGGGAAAGCATGCCTTAGAATAACGAAATGAGCACCACATGTGAGGAAATACCTCTATAGTCTTGGGAATTGATCATTCAATCAAAGCAAATTGGGTTCATGTCACAGCTGGAATGTTTGGAAAGATTTTGACAAATAATGTAAACAAAGTTTCTTCGTCTTTAGGGTTTTTTTTTTTTTACCCCCATCCCCCCTTGTTTCTGTGGCTGGGTATCGTACAGTGCTAGGTAATAGGTAAGTGTGTATCGTTCCCCCTGTTACCGTAAACAACAGCCAAACACGGTGTTTTCTAATAGGCTATAAAACGAGGAATTTTTACGTGATGCGTTTCTTCCCTGTTCTCCCACAGATTCCTTATCCTGATTGCTTTCTAAGCGATTCCTCCGTCATTCCGATCACAATATATAAGCATATTGCTGTTCATGC
>JACRUU010000020.1:3715766-3760766 GCA_030449085.1 Kryptopterus vitreolus
CAGTAAATGCATTTCAAATGTTGCATACCTGATTAGAAAAATCTAATATATCTCGGACCTGATGTAAGTTGGTGTAGTTTGATTTTCAATCGAAATAAAAGTGTGTGTGTGTGTGTGTGTGTGTGAATTGTAAACATGTTTGAAAGCAGTGGCATTTATGGAGCGGTGGAGGAATGTGCTATCTCTCTTCCTAACACTTTACCAAATATTGTTCTTCGTCTGTTCTAACACCTGCTCTCGGCATCCCTCGTTCTCTTTGCGCCTGTGTCAATGTATGCTGTCTTAAAACCCCAGTGCCTTTCGTTTTTGTTTTATTTACAGCTTCCGCTTCTTCTCCATCCTTCTTCCATAACATTTTGCAGGGCCGTTAATCCAGGGCTTAACCACTGCATCCTATTTCACTTGTACTGCTCGTTCCAAAGGTCTAGAACAGGGATCACCAACCTTTTTTGTAACCGAGAGCTATTACATGGAGTCATAGAAAAGGCTACCAGACTGAAATACTCCTCTGAAATAAAAATGTTAATTATATATTATTATTATTATTATTATTATTATTATTATTATTATTAGGGGCACGGTGGCGTAGTGGTTAGCACGTTCGCCTCACACCGCCAGGATCCGGGTTCGATTCCCGTCTCGGTCCATGTGTGTGTGGAGTTTGCATGTTCTCCCCGTGCCTCAGGGGGGTTTTTCTCCGGGTTCTCCGGTTTCCTCCCCCGGTCCAAAAACATGCACGGTAGGTTGATTGGCACCTTGGAAAAAATTGTCCCTAGTGTATGAATGTGTGTGTGAATGTGTGTGAGTGTGCCCTGCGATGGGTTGGCATTCCATCCAGGGTGTATCCTGCCTTAATGCCCATAGACGCCTGAGATAGACACAGACTAACCCCGTGACCCGAGGGAAGATCGGATAAAGCGGTAGAAAATGATGAATGAATGAAAAAGGTGAAAAAAAAAAGGTGAATTAACGGGAGAGGGAGTTACGCGCTTATTGGGTCCCGAATGGGCGGCTTCGTTCTCCGGATCTCCATGGCTCTTAGGGGTCATTCGTTTCCTGCCATGTGGAAGCTCCCAGCTTCCCACCTGCGATGTGAATGTATATTCGGGATTCTCCGATTCATTCATTCATTAGGGGGAGTGTGCTATCTCCGTCTCGTTGATGACCGCTTTATCCGCGCTGGGTTGCGCATCGCCTTCCCTCGGGTCACGGGGAGACCTGAGTTCCGGTATCTCAGGCGTCTATTTATTTATTTTTGGGTTGTGCACTTGTATTTTTATTCTTCACATTCTTCTGAACAAGGCGCCCTGTGTGAACAAAGCAACGACCGGATAAGCTGGACCAAGACACCGTTCCTGCCGAGAGCAAGCCGGGTGCCGCTAGCGCCTCGTCTCATGCCAACCCATCATCGCAGTCCTCCGGACCCTTAACCACCTTCTACTTCCACCACACACATCACCACACCTTGACCCCACACACACACACATTGTGGCACTAAATAATTCTTTTTGCACGTTTTTTAGGGACAGGCGAATGCCTCATAATTCTTTTTGCAAATAATGAAACACAAATGGCAAACATAGATGAATGTCATAAAATAATTGTGAGATGGGCCAGAAGGGGCATCACGTTATAAAATCTAACCCTGTTTGTATTAATTATGCCACAGTTCATGTTTCATGAGTATCATTTAAATCTTTATCCAATATTTATATATATATATATATATATATATATATATATATTTATATTTATAAAAAAAAAAAATCCAGCATTTATAGTTGAAGGCTTTAGGCGGCTAAGGAGCAGAGAGGTGGAGGTAGAGGCCTCTGGACGAGAAGATCAGAGGTTAAAATCCCACCACCACCACCAAGCCACCAAGCTACCCATTACCATTGGGCCCTTAAACAAAGGCCCTCAAGTTGTAAGTCGCTCGGGGATTAATGCCATAAATCTACAAAAAAAAAGCTGGTATAAAGTCTTTTATTTATTTAATCATTTATTTATTTATTTATTTATTTATTTGCTTTAATATTGCCTTTGTTTTACATGTCATTCATTTATCATTCATCTTTTAACACTTTATCAGATCTTCCCTCGGGTCACGGGGGAACCTGTCTGTGCCTATCTCAGGCGTCTTTGGGGCATCGAAGGCAGGATACACCCTATATGGAATGCCAACCCATTTTAGGGCACACACACACACTTACATTCACTAGGGACAATTTTTCAATTTGCCAACCTACCGTGTGTATATATATATATATATATAGATATATATATATATATATAGATAGATAGATAGATAGATAGATAGATAGATAGATAGATAGATAGATAGATAGATAGATAGATAGATAGATAGATAGATAGATAGATAGATAGATAGATAGATAGATAGATGCACACAAAAAGTCTTATCTGTGCAGTGGGCATGACGAGTAGCATAGTACTCCTCATATGTTGCTTCTAACTAAATTACCAGGCAGCAGGCCCTGGCATGCCTTTATTAGGTTTTCCTCTGTGATCTCTTCTTGGTCAAAAGACCAAGGAAATTCAATCAATACTTAAACAGTAAGGAACTGAGGAATGTAACACTGCTCTGGGTTCATTTCCAGAGCAGCCCATGTAATTCACAGTAGGGGGAAAGAGAGAGAGAACGAGAGAGTGAGGGAAAAGGTCTCAGAAGTCCAGCTTTAATGGAATTTCATGCGGTGAGCAGTGGTGCAGTCCACTGGTTATGGCCAGCTGTTCTACAGTGAAAGCGCCTCTCTGAAGTCTTGATCTAAAAGATGTCGGGTGGTAATACATATCACCACCTGACAAGGGTTGGTCGCTTTGGCACTTGTCACGAAAGGCACATGGACCGTCCTCCAAACCAATTACTGCAAGTTATTCATAGTTTGCAGGTCTCGCAGTCATAAGTGAATTCTACACACATGCCAAAATGTGATGGATCACACTAAAATACGAAGAGCACTCGATATATATATAAATAAATGTTTTTTCAATCAATAATGGAGGTGTAAAAGTGTGATTTCTACAAGACGAGCATTTCGTGTCGAACATACACAAGTATAGAGTGTAGAGTAGAAAAAGCAGGAGTAAAAATGAGCAACAAGAATGTTGCTCATTTGCACAAACAGGCTTTGAGATGTAGCTCACGCTTAATAACTGCAAGCTTTAGTGGAAAAACCAGACCTCACATCACAGCAAACTATTTTGTATTTCTGCATTCCAGACTGGAAAACATGTTGACCACAAGTGACAACTTTATTTCAGTGTTTTACCGTCCCGGCCCTGATCCAGCGCTAGTCTCAAGGCTATAGGTTGTCAAAATGTCACAGCGTGTCTAGGTGAGCAAGACTCAGAGCATCTGCCTCTTATACAGCATATGGATAAAAATGAAGATTGTCGACGGCTGCTACTCCAGCAGGCAGGACTAGGGCGTTTTTTGTTTTACACACTGACATAACAGACGAAATGGCAGCGTCGAGTTGTTTTTTTGGCAGAAGTAGTGAAAGTAGTGCGTCCTCTTTCACTGTCGCCCAGACAATTCGACAATACTGAGCGAAAAGATTTCACAACAGCAACATGCAAGCCAACACCACACAGCAGCCACTGACATGTAGCGCTACAAAATACATCAAACATTTGACACCCCATTGAGTAAATGATGGGAATTACTGGGTTTATTAGGGCGTCATACTCTAAATGTTTAACGAAGTTGTTTACATTCGGTACAATCATCAAGTCAAGTCAAGAGGTTTTATTGTCAGTACAACCATATACTGTATATCTGACGCAGTACACAGTGAAATGAGACAACGTTTCTCCAGGACCTGCTACACAAAACAACACAAACACAAGAACACAATGCTGAGGACGAGACTAAGTTTGTCCTAGCTACATAAAGTGCATCGTGTGGTGCAAACAGCACAAAAGACAGAACAAGACTGTGTTGACAACATGAGACAGTGCATAACAAACAACTATAACACAATATAAAATAAAATAAAGAAACACAACAACGACCTAGGGGCACGGTGGCGTAGTGGTTAGCACGTTCGCCTCACACCGCCAGGATCCGGGTTCGATTCCCGTCTCGGCCATGTGTGTGTGGAGTTTGTGCATGTTCTCCCCGTGCCTCAGGGGTTTTTTCTCTGGGTTCTCCGGTTTCCTCCCCCAGTCCAAAAACATGCACGGTAGGTTGATTGGCACCTTGGAAAATTGTCCCTAGTGTATGAATGTGTGTGTGTGTGTGTGTGTGTGTGTGTGTGTGTGTGTGTGTGTGTGTGTGTGTGTGTGTGTGTGTGTGTGTGTGTGTGTCCTGCGATGGGTTGGCATTCCATCCAGGGTGTATCCTGCCTTAATGCCCATAGACGCCTGAGATAGACACAGACTCCCCGTGACCCGATGGAAGATCGGATAAAGCGGTAGAAGTATGAATAGAACTGAATTTTAGAATGAAGAAGAAAGAATGAATGAATGAATGAATGAACAACGACCTAGTGCAAAGTATTGTAAACAGTTTAGCGAGTGTGCAAAAGAACAAGTAGAGCAGCAGTGATGAAAAGTGGATGTGCAAAATGTGCATGTAAACAGTAACACTGTCAGCGAGAGCAGTATATACAATAAACATATTACCAGTCTGGATCTCGTGCATTCCTGTGAGCTTTACTGGTGCTCTCACGTTCAGTTTAATTTATCACTGAACAATCTTCTTCATCTTCATCTTCTACCGCTTTATCCGATCTTCCCTCGGGTCACGGGGAGTCTGTGTCTATCTCAGGCGTCTATGGGCATTAAGGCAGGATACACCCTGGATGGAATGCCAACCCATCACAGGACACACACACACACATACACATACACATTCATACACTAGGGCCAAGGTGCCAATCAACCTACCGTGCATGTTTTTGGACCGGGGGAGGAAACCGGAGAACCCGGAGACAAACCCCCTGAGGCACGGGGAGAACATGCACAAACTCCACACACACATGGCTGAGACGGGAATCGAACCCGGACCCTGGCGGTGTGAGGCGAACGTGATAACCACTAAACCACCGTGCCCCTTCACTGAACAATGAATTCATACAATTCATTTTTTTTTTAAATCCCAATTATTATTCCCAATCGAATCATTGTTAAAATGATAATCAAATGATGGAACGTCTTTTTTTTTGTTTAAAGAATAGGAAAAGAATTAAAACTCAGCCCAAAGATTTAATCACTTATTTGCGTGTGACTTGGCAGGTGTTTTGCCAGTTGTCTCAAGTGAGAAAACGACTTTCTTCTGCCTATTAATAACAAAGACCAGGTACATGGGAACGAGGTGATGAACTACGCAATGCAGGACGACTACAGAACTGTCCGTGATGGATAAAAGTGAGGGGCGGCGCCTGGCAGAAGGCCAAATGACATTTTTTAAAGCATTTGTTTTACGCCTGTCATATGGTTCATTCATGTTTTCCAGTAGAGGCTAGTCCAGTAAGAACAGATCATTAATAAATTCCAACACACACCAGAGAGATATTGACGCTTGCAAGGTGTATTATTATTATTATTATTATTATTAATGTGATTCATTCATTCATTCCTAAAGCTATATCCGATCTTCCCTCGGGTCACGGGGAGTCTGTGTCCATCTCAGGCGTCTATGGGCATTAAGGCAGGATACACCCTGGATGGAATGCCAAACCATCGCATGGCACACACACACACACACACACACACACACTCTTGTAATCACACTCACATTCATAAACTAGGGACAATTTTCCAAGGTACCTGCATGTTTTTGGACCGGGGGGAAACCGGAGAACCTGGAGAAAAACCCCCTGAGGCACGGGGAGAACATGCACAAACTCCACACACACATGGCCAAGACGGGAATCGAACCTGGACCCTGGTGGTGTGAGGCGAACGTGCTAACCACTAAGCCACCGTGGCCCCTATTATTATTATTATTATTATTATTAATAATAATGTCAGTGCAATTTATGCACTTATGAATGGCATGTGTCACAGGGTGTAATAGTCACAAGTGACCCGACAGATGGATGTTACAAGAGTTCTGAATATTCAGTGCAAGCTTTATGCCAGGTACCTGTCAGTTAATTGTATCTTTAAGCATTCAAGCATTCATTGTATATTTAGCGATTCCCTAGTGAGCTTCTTCCCTTGAATTCTGATTTGTCGCTCGGCGAGCGCACCAAGTGCAGTCTGTGTCTCGGGGTTCTGCGGCGCTGTCCATATTCTCTGAGCGATGGAAAAGATGGCACAGTCTCACTGACTCCGCTGTCACTGAGTGACAAACCAGTCAATCTGCCATCTGCATGGTGTGGATGAGACATGCGATTAGCGCATTCCTCTAACCGCGCTCAGGCACTTAGCATGCGGCGCGGTCGCAAGCAGAACAACATTCTCTAAATGACTTCATGCATTGAGTGTTTTCATCTAAATTTTAATATGGCATCGGCGATAGTGTTCTGGATCACAGCATGCTTGATTAGGCAAAGTGCGGGGATCTCGGAGGCTGAAAGTGGCACGCAAGAAAGCAAAAAACGGTGCCAACGTGCTTATGATCACTTCCAATCGATGATGCCACTTTGTTCAATTATTATAGGCTCAAGCGTTGTCTTTTCTTCAAGCATTGTGTCCAAATCTATATTGCTGTAATGGCAGAATGCTTAATTGACTAAGGCACTTCAAAAGTGCTTAGTATCCTAGAAGTGCGAGGCTGCTTGTCTGACGCTGAAGATTTAACAAAGGAAAGTTGCAAGGCCACATATTAATCTCCCGAGAAAGAGGACGGCGGGGGGGTTGAGAGAATGACGGCTTTGGCGTGTGCTTGCTCAGTATGATTATTGCTTTCTGTTATTGCTTCCATTTCAAGGACGAATTATTTGAATCGATTTTCTGTGGGCTCCGACCACAGCTTTCACCATTGACACTCTGTTTATACATTAACGAATAGGAAAAAAATAATGAAGCAAGGAAAAAAAAAACCCAAAACAATAACAAGCAAACCTGTTTATTTAAAGAACAATAGCATTTGACGGTCCGCAATTTCCGCAATTATGCTTTGTAAACCTTGACCTACTGTTGTTAAAGAGGGAAAAGTCACATGCTGTCATCCAAGCATAAATATACATCAGCAAAGCGTGGTGATTGTGTAATATTTTCTCGAATAAAGTATATTAATAAGAAGTCCTCAAAGGGGCAATCAGACCTTGCCTACCATGTTGTCTACTGCGCATATGTTTTTATTTTAATTCTGCGAATTTTGATTACAGCATGATCAGGAAACCTATACGTGCTCATATGTAGCATACATACCATATCCATCTCCATTATATTCCATTAGATACACATGCATTCACACATACACACAAACAACCCCGCACAGTAATCTAGGCCTTAATATGTCAGCACACTGCCATGTGGGCGCCCACACACCCACACACCCACATACATACCAAATCTCTAACCCTTGGGATAAGTCATTAGCTGAGTCACTCTCTGTATCGCATCATGACCAGCAGCTCTGGCTGTGCTGTTCACCTCGACAACAAGCTTTCAGTGATACGCAGAGTTTCATTGACGGTGTTAAATGACTGCCGAATGTTTTAATTCAATCTGTCAGGAAATTGAACGCTACAGTTTTGATTCATTCATCGTTAATGACGTGTTCTACCGTACTTGACGCAGCAGCTACATTCACCATCCCCAAATCCGTGCTAGCATACTTTTAACATCAAGTATAATAAATAGATCAATAAATAAATGGTACTAAATGTTATTAACTTCCCCAGGGGAGTGCAAATTTATTTTAAAAGTGTGTGGGGGGGGGTATTTAATTAGGGAATATAGTAATGCAGTTTCCTTCGGTATAGTTAAAGGATCAACTCTGTACTGCACAGACAGATAGACAGACCCCCGATATTAAATAAAGCGGTATTTTGCACATACAAACACGTTTACAGTATACTGTCAATCATATATGGATATAGGGGGCACGGTGGCTTAATGGTTAGCACGTTCGCCTCACACCGCCAGGATCCGGGTTCGATTCCCGTCTGAGCCATGTGTGTGTGGAGTTTGCATGTTCTCCCCGGGCCTCAGGTTTTTTTCTCTGTGTTCTCCGGTTTCCTCCCGGTCCAAAAACACGGTAGGTTGATTGGCACCTTGGAAAATTGTCCCTAGTGTATGAATGTGTGTGTGAATGTGAGTGTGTGTGCCCTGCGATGGGTTGGCATTCCGTCCAGGGTGTATCCTGCCTTAATGCCCATAGACGCCTGAGATAGGCACAGACTCCCCGTGACCCGAGAAGATCGGATATAGCGGTAGAAGATGAATAAGTGAATATATGGATATAAAGCAAGAGCTGAAATGAAGAGAAGGGAAAACAGCCCAACCATTGCGCATGCATTTTATAACGGAACAATTAGTGTTTCCAGGACCTCACTTTCATCCATTTCAGCCTTTCATCCATCTCCTTTCAGAGCTGCTTGGTTAGGGTCAGAGGCATTATCAGTGGTGCATTATCAAGCGTCATCAGTAGTGCACGCATATCTTTTTTTTTCAAAGATTCTAATGTTACAATTGAAATAAATAAAATAAATAAATAAAATAAATAAGCGAAATTGAATTAATAATCACAATTTAGATGCAGGCACGGTAGATTAGTGGCTAGCACGTTCGCCTCACACCACCAGGATCCGGGTTCGATTCCCGTCTCGGTCATGTGTGTGTGGAGTTTGCATGTTCTCCCCGTCTCCCCGTGCCTCAGGGGGTTTTTTTCTCCTCCGGGTTCTCCGGTTTCCTCCCGGTCCAAAAAACATGCATGGTAGGTTGATTGGCACCTTGGAAAATTGTCCCTAGTGTATGAATGAATGTGTGTGTGTGTGCTTGTGTGTGTGTGTGTGTGTGTGCCCTGCGATGGGTTGGCATTCCATCCAGGGTGTATCCTGCCTTAATGCCCATAGATGCCTGAGATAGACACAGACTCCCCGTGACCCGAGGGAAGATCGGATAAAGCGTTAGAAGATGAATGAATGAATGAATGAATTTAGATGCATTTATGTAGCAGATTGAAAATGAAAACTCGGGAAATGACAAATTCACAATAGATAATAATGGTGTCCAGCTTTTGAGTCTACCTTGAATCCCATACAAATATTGTGTGTTTCAAGGAAGAGACAGACGCAAACGGAAAAAGAGCTGGAGCTGGAAGGAAAAAAGAAATGCTTAAGTTGAATAAGCAACGCAACGCAACCACATACAGATTCACGCCGGCGTTTGTGATAATTGTATAGGTCCTGAAAATTGCCACACATCCATGCAAACACACACACACACACACACACACACGTACACACGTTCCCGGAAAATAGCAGCCAGTGGACAGCTAAAGGTGAAGATTTATAGCTCCAAAGACTTCTTCGTGCTGCTTTTTCATTTAGCTGAGAGGCTGGGCAGATCCTGCTTGAGAGAGTTGTTTAACAAGCTCAAAGAGAGAGAGAGAAAGAGAGAGAGAGAGAGAGACTGACGCATGGTTCACCATTACAATCATATACAACAGCAAAATATTTCTAAAGCGAGCCAAGTTTAAACTCATTGACAGGCTTGGTTTGCTATGTGCTATTCAGCCTACTGTTTTGGCCTGACCTGTCAAATCCTTCTTTTTTTTTCTTCCAGCTGTTCACTCAGCTGTCATTGTCTTTGCATGAATCGTGGGGTCTGAAATAACCGCGCCATGAATGTAGGTTTTGAATAGGGAGGTCGGAGGAGAAAGAGGAAATGGCTGCATCCTTACAGCCGAGCAACAACAATGATGCTAGCCCGAGAACTCGAGTGCCAACAAGTTGAGATTGAAAGAGACGAGATGCGCACACAGATGCCAAAATTACAGTTGTCCGAGGGTCATTAGTGAAATCATTATTGGCTCCATAGAGCTACGCTCATAGCCAAGTAATCAGCATATGAAGAGAAAGTTACACAACTGCTAGAATAGTCCTGCTGCTAAGCTGCAATATTCACCTTTCTCCTCATAGATTGAAAACATCTTCAGTCGCATGTTTTGGTCATAAAGCCAGCGACACGATACCACCTTCTTTTTACGCCACCAATGGAAACCAGACGGCAGACCTGGACCGAACTGATTTAGGCGACCACGTGAAGGTGCATTAATGCTACCAGCTAATCCAAGGAGGACAACCATTACTCCGTTTATTGCTTAAACAAAGTTATAAATAAACTATTGCGGATGATTTAACACATTATAATCTCCTTGGGCCTTATGTTAAAAGAGCAAGTGCCCTTTGCTTTACCCAAACCCCCCCTGATTTAAATAGGAATCTTGGATTTTTACAGCATAAACCACTGGGTTTTTAACTTACAAGCATTCGGTAATCAACACGAGACAGGCTATTAAATCAGCATGTTCCCACAACTGTAGCAGGATTTGTAAAACACAGAAACAAAACAAAAAAGTTTGTTTCTGTGTGTCATATTTATTACTGTACATCTGATTTGACACAATCTGTATTGTTAAAATATGGGGCACGGTGGCGTAGTGGTTAGCACGTTCGCCTCACACCGCCAGGATCCGGGTTCGAGTCCCGTCTCGGCCATGTGTGTGTGGAGTTTGTGCATGTTCTCCCCGTGCCTCAGGGGTTTTTTCTCCGGGTTCTCCGGTTTCCTCCCCCGGTCCAAAAACATGCACGGTAGGTTGATTGGCACCTTGGAAAATTGTCCCTAGTGTATGAATGTGTGTGTGTGTGTATGTGTGTGTGTGTGTGTGTGTGTGTGTGTGTGTGTCCTGCGATGGGTTGATATTCCATCCAGGGTGTATCCTGCCTTAATGCCCATAGACGCCTGAGATAGGCAGAAGATGAATGAATGAATGAATGAATGAATGTATTGTTAAAAGCGCTATATACATAAAGGTGACTTGACTTGAGAAAGAATTTTTCATTCTTTCGTTCTGGTTAGCTTTCTTTACCTCGGTGAAATTCTTTATTCGTCTTTAAAAATACCTCTAAAATGGAAATGTTTAATTTGTCAGTAGAGGAGCGTAAACAAAACAACTGGGAAAGGGGGGGTTGGGGGGGGGGTGATTGAATGGAATCCAAAATTTGGCCCAATTACTTCCTCAATGATTAAAGTATTCATAGGGCTTTAGATTTGCTAATGGTTCCAAGCAGGAAGTCATTGTAGGCCCATGAATAGGGCTTGATTTGATTTTTCAGACCAACAATGGCATTACAACTTTCCGCAATTTTAACAGTGAAGCCAGTGCACAGTGGATAGCAATGCATGAGACCTGCAAATACACTGAGAGATAGAGGGAGAGAGAGAGAGAGAGAGAGAGGGAGAGAGAGAGAGAGAGAGAGAACTTTCCCTTCCCTTGACAGAACCAGGTAGAATCTTTTGCAATGCAGGAGCCTCAGGAAACTGAACACTATATCATTATAAATGTAATAACTAACACTTCACTCCTTCTCCGGTCTAATATAAATGTTTAGAAAACAGTTTCGGTCTGAAAGCCTTTAGAAATGTGTATGGCATGACGTCTGTTCTATCAATGTTATACACGGTAGCCAGAGCTGAAGTGCCACTTGCATTTATGAATGACCAGGCACTCACTTTTTACCCCTCTATTCCTTCAGTCTTGGGGCAAAAGAGCCTTGAATAGATGTACAATTTTTTGGCACTAGGGGGATGTTCCTGTTTCAAGTGGGTTTTCTGCAAAGGCAATCGAAATGGGTCTTTTAAGAACTTCCCGTCCAAAAGTGCCACACTGCTGCAGGTCTCGGAGGAGAGCCAGAGTTGGCTTGATTATACTCAGCTAAACCTATGACCTCTTTTCTTACCTGGACACAATCAAGCGAGCAGATCCTTGAGCCTCACACACACACACACACACACACACTCACAACAGCTATGCTGAGTGTTTAAAAACAATATAAATACCTGAGTATACTTGTAAGGGGGGAAAAAAAACCCCGTGTACATTTCATTCCACTCCAGCCTTCATACAGAATTACTGTGAATTCATTTCCGATAGATATCTTATTTTTTTTCCCTGGAAGCTGGAAAGCACACAGGACAGAGATCAGTCTCCAAAATGGAAATGATCTTTCAAAAATCTTCATACAAATTTTACAGTCTGCCTTACAGCAGGAAGAGCAAATGGCAGAAATCTGTCTCTCGCCGCTCTGTGAATGTCACAGTCAGTTACCTTCAATGCTCCAGTGGCGTTAAAGTCTATCGATTGTTTGCAAGTGAGCACGAGATCTCCCGGCAGGGTAAAGATAATGGGAAATCACAAACCCGATCTGGTGTGTTCATTTCACATCAGTAACAGTCATTCCATCATTAGAAGAGCCTTGCTGGCTTGCCTCCAACTGCAATTGCTAAAGCTTTGGGAGAAATAAAAAAAAAGCATTGGAAACCCGGGGCCATCCTTCTCAGGATACAGAGACGGGTGCTTCTTAAACACGATACTTTCCTCTAATGAAAGGAAGGCAGTCAAATAATTAAATATCATGATCAGATAGGCATATTTAAAATATATACACATATATTTGGCATTTAATGTACTGAATCATACCAAACACAATTATCTTGCATTATGAAAGAATGTAAACAATAAAAAATAAATAGCAATTAAACACCATACACTGTACAAAAGATAAGGTACACAGGACTGAGGCAAGGATTATATATATATATATCCTCTATAACATTCATTCATTCATTCATTCATCTTCTACCTCTTTATCCGATCTTCCCTCGGGTCACGGGGAGTCTGTGTCTATCTCAGGCGTCTATGGGCATTAAGGCAGGATACACCCTGGATGGAATGCCAACCCATCGCAGGGCACACACACTCACAATCACACACACACATTCATACACTTTACCAATTTTCCAAGGTGCCAATCAACCTACCGTGCATGTTTTTGGACCGGGAGGAAACCGGAGAACCCGGAGAAAAACCCCTTGAGGCACGGGGAGAACATGCAAACGCCACACACACATGGCCGAGACGGGAATCGAACCCGGACCCTGGATGTGAACGTGCTAACCACTAAACCACCGTGCCCCTTCTTCTATAACAATGTATATGTAATATAATGCGTTGCCCTGGCGATCCTGTAACCTCAATCACGTCCAGTCATGTGTCAGGAGTGTTGGATTAGAATCAGAATTAGCTGGAAATTTGTGCACATATTTGAACTCCAAAACAGTGCATACAATAGCGTACATCCAATACTGCTATTAATCGAGCACCATTTCAGCGTGACATGAGGCACAAAAAGATCTACAGAGAATCCGACGTCTACACGAGTCCCAAGAGAACATTCGCATATTTTTTCATTACTTGCTTTCTCATGATCACGACTTGATCTCATGATCACGATGATCTCTCCATAACATAAGAGTTGTTCTCTCTTTATATTGACTGAATTTTCTTGTGATCTTGACATAACAAAGATTGTATCCTCCTAACATACTCAGCATCGTGATACCAAAGTGTATTCCGTGATATATATATATATATATATATATATATATATATATATATATATATATATATCTATATATATATAAAAGAGAAATATTCAAAAGGCTCGAGTTTCTCCTTAAGACACAAGTACCCCCCATGATGAAGAACGTTTTCACATTGAGATCATGAACGTATGTGATAAATACAATTAGAATTTGTACTAATTCATGATAGTGATAAAACAACATTTTATATATATATATATATATATATATATATATATATATATATATATATATATATATATATATATATATATATATACATATATATACATTTACAGCATTTTGGCCGACGCCCTTATCCAGATCGATTTACAACTTGCTCAAGGGCCCACTAGTGGCAGCTTGGTGATGGTGGGGTTTGAACCCGTGATCTTCCGGTCCAGAGTCCAACAGTTAACTCATGATTAATTGCGCATTATTCTGTTTTCAATGGTACCATAGATTAGTAGTAAATTAGTAGTATTAGTTCATAAATTACTACTTTTTATTTTTTCATACTAAACATTTCATTCAAAATTAAAAATTATTTAATATATAATTCACTCTGGAAATGATTCTTTTAATATGAATTTCTTATTCATTTCTATGTTCATTTCTTTAGTGGTTGTTTTAATTGTTAAATATGATACGTGGCTCCTTTAAGAATTATGATACGGCTTTGGTTGCATTCCATATAATCTGGCGATACGTTTAGGTTCCATGCGGTACTATACGGAAATATAGTGAATAGAATAGAATAGAATAGCATTTTATTTGTCACACATACATTACAGCACAGTGAAATTCTTTTCTTTTCATATCCTTGGGGGTCAGTGGGGGTCAGTGTGCAGGGTCAGCCATGATATGGCTCCCCTGGAGCACAGAGGGTTAAGGGCCTTGCTCAAGGGTGGCAGCTTGGCGATACAGGGAGGTGGTGGTAGTCCAGTGGTTAAGATGTTGGACTCTGGACCAGAAGATCACAGGTTCAAACCCCACCCCCCCACCACCACCAACGAGAAAGGCCCTTAATTGCTCAGTTGTAAGTCGCCAAATGGTCCAAATGTAAATGTACCGGGGCTCGAACCCCCAACTTTCTGATCAATAACCCAGTATAAGGAGCTCATACCTGTTGTAAATGCGCAGCTAACAGGTGTAATTGGGGTAAATTAGGCGAGTGATTGTATTCGCGTCTCAGAGTGTTTTTTGTTAATGAAAGGTTCAGAACACATCTCTCATCTCTTTTATATTCTATCCTTACATTACAAGCGGTAAGCACGGCTGAGGAAAGGTCAGTGCTGGAATGATCAGGGCTATTTCTTACTCTACTTTCTTCTCTTGTGTCTTTGTTTTCCAGGTCTCCTTTAATCGGCATCAGAACGCAGAGTGAAGAAGCAGATCAGAAATTCTGAGCTGCGTTAACCCCTTGCAGACGATTGTCGCTGAATCGCATGTCATTTAAACCGCCAATTTAATGAATGTATTCCTCCAGTGCCTATTGATGCATATTTGACACGTACCTGCTTGACAAGTATTTAACAAGTATCAGCTTGAAAGCAAAAACACATCATTATTTGTTTTAAACGATTGTAAATCAATTCAGGCAACAAGGGGTTAACGGCTCATGAATGAAATTAGTGAATAAAATGAAAGTTAATTTGCGTTAACTATTAAGGTGTTTACTTTGACAGTAATAATGTATATATATATATATATATATATATATATATATATATATATATATATATATATATATATATATATATATATATATATATATATATATATATATATATATATATATATATAAAGGGGCACGGTGGCTTAGTGGTTAGCACGTTCGCCTCACACCGCCAGGGTCCGGGTTCGATTCCCGTCTCGGCCATGTGTGTGTGGAGTTTGCATGTTCTCCCCGTGCCTCAGGGGGTTTTTCTCCGGGTTCTCCGGTTTCCTCCCCCCCGGTCCAAAAACATGCACGCTAGGTTGATTGGCACCTTGGAAAAATTGCCCCTAGTGTATTAAGTGTGTGGTGTGTGTGTGTGTGTGTGTGTGTGTGTGTGTGTGTGCCCTGCGATGGGTTGGCATTCCATCCAGGGTGTATCCTGCCTTAATGCCCATAGACGCCTGAGATAGGCACAGACTCCCCGTGACCCGAGGGAAGATCGGATAAAGATGAATGAATGAATGAATATATATTATATATATATATATAATTAAACAATTCCATACATTTTGGGTAGAATATCACTATGGCTCTATGGCAAAAAAACAGATTCAGTTAGGATTTAGTTGAACTTATTTTTTTCGCTGCATTGTGAAGCCTGTTTACACACATCTTTAATTTGCTCCGCATGCACAGCAGAAAAAAAATGCTGAGATCACTGAGGATGGTAACACTTAGTAACCATGAAAATGGCTTAGGAGTACAATTTCCACAAGCGGTTTTGCACTTAAATCTCCATGAGTGAACATTTGACCTTAAACAATGATGAAAATATAATAGACGGTCATTTGTTGTTACCCTGATGGGTTTTATGTTGAATCGGGTCCCTTGGAAGATTTATTTATTGTCTATGGTTATTTTTCCTTGTCACTCTCATTATGGATAAACATTCATTCATTCATTCATTCATCTTCTAGCGCTTTATCCGATCTTCCCTCGGGTCACGGGGAGTCTGTGTCTATCTCAGGCGTCTATGGGCATTAAGGCAGGATGCACCCTGGATGGAATGCCAACCCATCACAGGACACACACACACACATTCATGTATTACATAGGGACAATTTTTCCAAGGTGCCAATCAACCTACCGTGCATGTTTTTGGACCGGGGGAGGAAAGGAAAACCGGAGAACCCGGAGAAAAACCCCCTGAGGCACGGGGAGAACATGCACAAACTCCACACACACATGGCCGAGACGGGAATCGAACCCCGACCCTGGCGGTGTGGGGCGAACGTGCTAACCACTAAGCCACCGTGCCCCCTATTATTATTATTATTATTATTATTATTATTATTATTAATGTCAGTGCAATTTATGCACTAATGAATGGCATGTGTCACAGGGTGTAATAGTCACAAGTGACCCGACAGATGGATGTTAGAAGAGTTACACCGTGTCCCATGGATAAAAATAAGATAACAAATATATTCATTTACTCTCTATCTGTAGCATTTATGACTTTATTTTAGACAAGGTTCATTATTTAATGTGATATACAAATAAAATTAGAGGGATATGAATTAACCTGATTAAATGATCCTTTAGTTGAGAATTTTGTTAGTGACATATTTTAAATACTTGAGTCGTTGGATCTGTGCATTATTGAAACACATTCGTTTTCTCCTGGATTATTGTATTGTTGTACTAGCGCTGTTTATTATACAAATTTGAGCTATAATTATAGTCTATAGGAAACGTCTGCACCTGTATCAGTGTTGGGAATGCGCAGAGCTGCTGTATCACCAGTGGAAATAGGCCTGGACAAGCACACGCTGTGTATACAGTGGTGGAGAATTTGCTTATTTATCTATAGTTTTGCGTTAACCTTGACAATCTAATGTACAAAGAAAAGCTTTCCTATTTTTTAACGCTATTACGATGTTAAATTCTCGGTGAATTATGCATGCATGCATGTACACGCTAAATTGAATTTATCTCTGCAGCTGCTGATCTTGCCCAGATTTAGAAAATGAGGTTAGCATGCTAGCATAGCTACAAACCGAAAGGATATCTTTTGTGCTGCTGCTCGATGAAGACGAACTGTAGGTAGTGAAGCGTATCAGGACAGTCGATTATCTCCTTAATGAAGCACAGACTGTATAATATTGACATTGCAATCAGTCGCCCGTTCTGTGGCAAAGCAATATATGCATCGCGGGCGTCATGTGAGACAGAAATATGATTCCTATACGTAACATATGCAATATTAGAAATGCAGCTGCTTGGAGTTCCACTGGCCCAAGCACCACAAATGTCCTTAGCCCCATGCTGACATTGTGGCCTTAACCGGTCCACTGCCAACACTAATAGACTGTGGAGAGATAATGAGCCGAATGGTTAGCTGATCTCATATCTGTTATCCTCACTGTGTATAATAAGGTGAATCTGGCATGGACCCAACTCAGAAAATAGGACACAGCTTGCCTCTGTTTGGCAGGAGCTTTATTCAGTCAGTCTATCCAACCAAAGACTCTATCAGGACTGCAAGGTCAAACCTGTGGATTATCCTCCTCCCTTGCTTCGCTTTCTTTATACCTTTATCAGCAGCAATCTCTCCGTCTCTCTCTCTCTCTCTCTCTCTCTCTCTCTCTCTCTCTCTCTCTCTGCCTGCGTTCTTACCTCCCCTCGCTACTTCTGGCTGACTCTTGCGTGCCTTCTCCCTGCTGCCTTGTTATGCCAAGACTCCTGCTTTACATTTCTCCCAGTCATAGATCTTAGGTTCTTACCCCTTGACCTTTGTTTTTTTTTTTTTATCTTCCATCTTGCATGTCCTCCAGGTTATGTTCATCTGTTCAAAAGCATTCTTTTGTCAACCGAAAGCTCCGACACCGTCACATATGACCTCTGCATGCATGAGGACGCGGAGAGTTGTAAGTCACAAAGTTTGGAATGATTGCAGGCACAGAAGACGCTCATATACATGCACGTAGATGGGAAAGCCTAAGGTCTGTACATTTGTTCGTGAGTACCAGGATTAGGACGAGCTGTTTAGATGAAGGATAACAACCCAGTAAGTGCATTATTCAAAGCAACTCGTATCACCTGCACCACACATCCGACTGGTTTACTAACTAAAGAAATGTACACTTTTATTGTACTAGTGTTTGTTTGAGTCTTGTTTATTTATCCTGTTTACAGAAATTGCTTAGCTCTCTTCCGTACAGTATATTCTTGGCAATTGTAGGTTCATGAGTATACCCCTTGACCTCATTTAGAGCTACTTGATCATTGGTTGTCATGCATAATTAGTGGCATTCAAGATGCATGAAGAAAAGAAAACATTAAAAAAAAAAAAAAACAACCTTTAATAGAAATGAAGGCTTGATAGGATATGACATGTTGTTTAACCATTCAATGATTCACACAATGAACTGATACCGAGATATTTGATGGAAACAGTATAATATATTTTGATCAACAAGGCAATTGATAATGTGGGAAACAGAAGACAACAAATGATATAAATATACTGTAAACAAGCATTTGCTATATGATTAATGCAACACAAAATGTTCAAATTGCAAGTGATTTTATGATGTGAAGGTTGAACAAATAGTTGAGAATTTTACTTCTGATTTGAGAAAAACTGTCAAATATAAGGGAATATACTCACTTATTCCAGTCCCAAACAAATGACTGCCAAATGTTATTAAATTATTATTATTATTATAGTTATTAAATTGCTATTATTAAATTCATAGGCATATATATAGGCACGGTGGCTTAGTGGTTAGCACGTTCGTCTCACACCGCCAGGGTCCGAGTTCGATTCCCGTCTCGGCCATGTGTGTATGAAGTTTGCATGTTCTCCTCGTGCCTCAGGGGGTTTTTCTCCGGGTTCTCCGGTTTCCTCCCAGTCCAAAAACATGCACGGTAGGTTGATTGTCACCTTGGAAAATTGTCCCTAGTGTATGTATATAGTGTATTTCATCTAGGGTGTATCCTGCCTTAATGCCCATAGACGCCTGAGATAGACACAGGCTCCCCGTGACCCAAGCGAAGATCAACTATATATATATATATATATATATATATATATATATATATATATATATATATATATATATATATATATATATATATATAGTTGATGAATTTTCGGTATAAATTAATGTTTCATCGATATTTGTAGTGAAATTCCAGTTCAAAGCATTCACAGCATGTCTCAGCTATCAGTGCAGTTGCAGGAAGCAGGACCTATGCTAGCCGACTCCACAAACTTGCTCTCTGTGCTGGATATATTTGCACCAATGGAGCACTGATAAACTGGCCTTTTAGTGCTCAGAGCTATATTACATTTCTGTCCCTCCTGCACCGTCACCGTCTCCACTACCACGATTCTTCCAGTTGCATTCTTAAAAGAGATTATCAGGCAGCCTTCAAGCCTCTGAACCCCACTCCATCACCCTACTCCATCACCCCACCCCATCACCCTACTCCATCACCCCACTCCACCACCCTACCCATACTCCATCACCCATACTCCACCCCATCACCCTACTCCATCACCCCACTACTCCATCACCCTACTCCATCACCCCACTCCATCACCCTACTCCATCACCCCACTCCACCCCCCTACTCCATCACCCTACTCCATCACCCCACTCCATCACCCTACTCCACTCACCCCACTCCACTCACACCCACTCCACACCCTCTCCATCACCCCACTACACCCCACTCCACCACCCCACCCATCACCCTACTCCATCACCCTACTCCATCACCCCACTCCATCACCCCACTCCATCACCCCACTCCACACCCCCCCATCACCCCACTCCACCCTCCCCTACTCCATCACCCCACTCCACCACCCTACTCCATCACCCTACTCCACTCCACTCCCACCCCTACTCCATCACCCTACTCCACCACCCCACTCCATCACCCTACTCCATCACCCTACTCCATCACCCCACTCCATCACCCTACTCCATCACCCTACTCCATCACCCTACTCCATCACCCTATCACCCTACTCCATCACCCTCCACACCCCAACCATCCACTCACCCCTCACACCCCCTACTCCATCACCCCACTCCATCCCTACGCACCCCACTCCATCACCCCACTCCATCACCCTACTCCACACCCCACTCCACCGCCCTACTCCATCACCCTACTCCATCACCCCACTACCCTACTCATCACCCCACTCCACCCCTCTCATCACCCTACTCCATCACCCCACCCCCACTCCATCACCCCACTCCATCACCCTACTCCATCACCCTACTCCATCACCCCACTCCATCACCCCACTCCATCGCCCTACTCCATCACCCTACTCCATCACCCCACCCCATCACCCTACTCCATCACCCCACTCCACCACCCTACTCCATCACCCTACTCCATCACCCCACCCCATCACCCTACTCCATCACCCCACTCCACCACCCTACTCCATCACCCTACTCCATCACCCCACTCCCACCCACTCACCCCACTCCATCACCCTACTCCATCACCCCACTCCATCACCCTACTCCATCACCCTACTCCATCACCCCACTCCATCACCCTACTCCATCACCCTACTCCATCACCCTACTCCATCACCCTACTCCATCACCCTACTCCATCACCCCACTCCATCACCCCACTCCATCACCCCACTCCACCACCCCACTCCATCACCCCACTCCATCACCCTACTCCATCACCCCACTACCATCACCCCACTCCATCACCCTACTCCATCACCCTACCCCATCCCTCCATCACTCCATCACCCTACTCCATCACCCCACTCCACCGCCCTACTCCATCACCCTACTCCATCACCCTCACCCCCCCCCATCACCCTCTCCATCACCCCACTCCATCGCCCTACTCCATCACCCTACTCCATCACCCCACTCCATCACCCCACTCCACCCTACTCCATCACCCCATCACCCTACTCCATCACCCCACTCCATCACCCTACTCCATCACCCTACTCCATCACCCTACTCCATCACCCTACTCCATCACCCCACTCCATCACCCTACTCCATCACCCTACTCCATCACCCTACTCCATCACCCTACAATCTAATGCTCTGATTTCACTACGCAAACCGCACAAGGTTCACATTTTTCTAAAGAGGGACAAAAGGGGGACGATTTGCAGGAATAAAACCTGGATGGGAATACAAATGTACAAGATGAACAAAATTCTCAGACACATTCTACTAAACTTGAACAGAGCCGTGTGCGTTTTTACCGCGGCTTTAGGGCTTTCGGCTTACGTTTTTCTTACCCCGTGGCGGATTTGGTTCGCTGTCTATTAGTCTTAATGCCAGTGATCCAGCAGGAAGCCATGATGTCGAGATAAAGAACCACTGGCTTGACTAGTCAGGAAATTGCTCCTGGTGTCCCACCTGTCTTTGCACGTGAGAGCGCCGAGGACAATCCCACTGAGCTCCCAAGCTGTCAGTCAAACCTTGCAATCTGTAGGTCCGCTTTCTAATTCCACCCACCGAGTCTGACCACAACACGCCGCTTCATCGGAGTTTTTCGATAGGGCAGAGAGGCGATGCAAGGGCAAATGATTTGATATCGTTATTGGCACACTGGAAACAAACAGCACCATTATAATTTAAGTTTTTGATGAAGTGTATGGACAAATTAAATATGCATGCATTTTGGAGGGCAGCCTGATCCTCCTTCAATTGCTTTATAATGTCTCTAATTTAATCGTTTGGGTCAGAGGCAATTTTCTAAGTGTTTTTCTCAGTGTGCATGTCTGCAGGGCAAACAGTGTTGGAAACAGAAGTGGAAGGAGCCAAAGGAAAGGTCACTATGAAGAAACTTTCACAAGTGACATGAATTTTAAATGCCAGGTTGAGGCCTTTAGGCGACGGTCTTGTCCAAGGAGAACCAGGAAGGTCTGATATGTTGGTGGGTGAATGTGAAAAACAAACTCAAACGATGATATTTGTTTTTTTTTTCTGCTGCGATGAAGACAAATGATTTCACAGAAGATTTATTAGAAACCATTTATGATACATTCAGCAACCCACAATATAATTGACCACTAATCACCCATAATATACAAGAAAGCTGTTATGGCAGAAAAAAAAATTGTATATCAACATGAGATTTGCTTGAAAGTGTACTGGGTGTGAAATATACATGGTGTTATACGTCAGCAGCATTGTATTCCTGGACTGTAATGTACTTTTGAATTCTTCTTCATCTTCATCTTCTACCGCTTTATCCGATCTTCCCTCGGGTCACGGGGAGTCTGTGTCTATCTCAGGCGTCTATGGGCATTAAGGCAGGATACACCCTGGATGGAATGCCAACCCATCACAGGACACACACACACACATTCATACACTAGGGACAATTTTCCAAGGTGCCAATCAACCTACCATGCATGTTTTTGGACCGGGGGAGGAAACCGGAGGACCCGGAGAAAAACCTCCTTGAGGCACGGGGAGAACATGCACAAACTCCACACACACATGGCCGAGACGGGAATCGAACCCAGGTGAACGTGCTAACCACTAAACCACCGTGCGCCTCTTACTTTTGAATTCATTGTATTTATTTATTATTACTTTGTTGTTATTTGTTAATCATTTGCTGCATCGTTGTGCATTCGGTAAACATTATAATCTGACCAGGTGCAGATCACAAACATGACTAATTAAGTATATGCTAACTGCATGATTTCTTATTTTTATTTTTAACTTGTAAAACACAATGAAAAAAAAAAAAAATATATATATATATATATATATATATATTATTATTCTATTATTATTATATAATTATATTAATTGTAATTATTTCTATATTGCTTTTTCATTTTTAATCACTTAATTTATAGCTATGACATTCAATTCTTGGTTAATGGAAATCAATCAACGTTTAATCAATTTCTCATCAGGAACAGAAGAGGTTTTCCAGTATGTTCAAATATTAGTAATGTTAAAAATATTGTCCTTTTTAAGGAGGCATTATAGAGTCTGTCTGCTCTCTGCAGGTCAAACATCATATCGTCGAAGCCCAAAGGCTAATGGACCGTGTACTAATGCACTGCGTTTTTACTAGCTTTTATGTAGACACAATGCATTTCAGCTTTTATAGTAAACTCATTTTAATCAGTAGAACGTAATCTGGAGGATGCGGAGGTCTTTCATTTCTCATCTGATACTCGTGAACAGGGGAAGGACTACACCTTAGCCGGAACAGGTGACATGGGACACGAAGGGTCGTCTGTGCCGGTGCATGTTAATTGCACATTTGCATTTAACACTTCTCCACCGCTGCGCACTTGATTTATACTGTCTGCCGTGCATCCTTTTGCCCTATCCATGACAGCTGTTTATGCTCTTGACATTATCGTTATGCCGGAGGAGCTCCCATATTGAGACACCCCCATGGCAGATGATGACAATGGCGATGATAAAGATGATTCTGCTGATAGCGGTGACCACGCAGGCGTGGAAAAGTAGCAGGAGGTATTGGAGGCAGCATTACAGCTAAAATATGGGATTCGGCTGTGATTCTGCAGCAGCCCCAAGCTGTTAGTGAATTAAAGTCGTGAAGGGCACGGCTGCAGGTTCCATCGGTGTAAAATTGCTACACAACTGACTGTGCGTCAAACCAAGACAGCTGGCACATTGTCCTCTATGAAAATAGCTTTTACCCCCCCCCCCCCTTCTTTCCTTCCTTCACTATGATTGGAATATAACTGCGTAAAAAAGGTTTCGTAAAAATGGCAAATAAGGCTTTTCTGAAAGCATCAGCTTGAGATGTGAAAGGTGATTGATGGGGTTAGAAATGTTTTTTTTGTATTTATTTTAACATATGTACTTCAAGCTCATTAATTATTTGAACACTGTCAGTCAATTTAAAACCATCAAACGAACCAGTACTGTATTTGCAGATGCATTATCACCCATTAACCTCCCCTCGTTTATTACCGTGCATTACTCAGGAAGGCTCTGAAGAACACTCCTGATGAACAAATGGAACGTTGCCCAACGAAGATAACCACATCGACCATGAAAGACTGTCAGCCAGTGCTGTTGATGCATCTGCAAATAGACTCACGTATTAGGCTTAGCAAAGTACATAATTAAATAGATTTAATATATAAGCTAAAGTAAAATCACTGCTCTTTATTTTTCTTTCTTGAACAGAGGCCATCTTTTTCCTGTTAAGCCGCTTTTCTCTCACTCATGGCAACTCCTAGTCCCTTATGCACTCCTTTTTCCTCTCCTGTCTGTTTAAACGAGAGACGTTGGCCAGATGAAGCATTCTGCTCATTAAAATAATGCATCTTTATTGAAACATGGTGGACAATATGACCTTAAGCGCAGATCAATAGTTCCTCTCTGTCAAATATGAATTTATCGATTCCATTTAACCCAAAGTATGAGCCTGCATATAAAGGCATCTGTGACACACAACAAAAGGGTTCGTTTGACACCATGCTGAGACTGTATAAAAAACAGGTTAGAACCAAGTGTTACAACGTACCGTTACTAAAGTGCCGGAGCAACAATTCCAAGTTCAGGAAAATATAACATGTAAGTAAAAATGGAATGCAATGATCTCACACGTTTAAATAGTAATAATAAGACGTAGATATTTCATTCATTCATTCATTCATCTTCTACTGCTTTATCCGATCTTCCCTCGGGTCACGGGGAGTCTGTGTCTATCTCAGGTGTCTATGGGCATTAAGGCAGGATACACCCTGGATGGAATGCCAACCCATCACACACACACACACACACACACACACACACACACACACACATACATACACACACACACATTCATACACTAGGGACAATTTTTCCAAGGTGCCAATCAACCTACCGTACATGTTTTTGGACCGGGGGAGGAAATCGGAGAACCCGGAGAAAAACCCCCTGAGGCACGGGGAGAACATGCAAACTCCACACACACACACACACACATGGCCGAGCCGGGAATCGAACCCGGACCCTGGCGGTGTGAGGCGAACGTGCTAACCATTAAACCACCGTGTCCCCTGACGTAGATATTTTAAGTTGATCTCATTTAATGCTGCAACACAAAAAGGTTTGATGTGGCAACAAAAAGCTAAAAACTATTAACTACTGGAAGAATGTTTTGCAACTAATTAGGATCATTATCAACAGGGCAGTGACTTGTTTGGGTATAAATAGTGAATCTTACAGAGACTTTCAGGTGTAAAAAAAACGAACCTGTCAATGACTCATGGGCCAATTTTAGAATATTATTCCTCAACATCAAATTAGAAGGACTTTCAATCATCCTCAGAAAATAATAGCATGAAAAGTTGTTTTTTTTTGGGAGAAACTGGTAAAAGCTCTGTTCACCAGGGACAAGGATCAAAATCAATATTGGAGGCTCATAATCTTCAGGCTGCACTGTATTAAAACCAGGCATGATTCTGTAATGGAAATCACTGCATGGGCTCATTAACACGTCTAAAAATCATTGTGTGGAAACGCAGTTTGCAACGTCATCCACAAATGCATGTTAAATCTCTTTCACGCGAACAAGAAGCCACAGAAACACCGGCATCTTCACCGGGGCCGAAGAGAAGAATTCTGTAACGGGAAAAAAACGCTTCTTTATTCAGATGAATATGAGCTGAAGCTATGGGGTGCATTAGCGCCTGTGGAGTGGGTGGCTTTTTACATTTGGAAAGACACCATCGATGCTGAAATGCATGCAGGTTTTTCCAGCAACATATGCTTCCATCCAGACGATGTCTTTGTCAGGGAAGGCCTCGCATGTTTCAGCATATTTCTAACCTGCATACTGCGTCTATTACAACAGCATGTCTTCCTAGTAGAAGAGTCCAGGTGCTGAATTGGCCTTCCTTCATTGCAGACCTTTCATCACTTGAAAGCATTCGACGCATCATGAAACGAAAAAGATGACAAAAAAAAGTGTCGAGCAGTCGGAATCCTGTATCACACATGAATAGGGCATCATTCGCTCTATACTCCAGCATCTGGTCTCTCCAGTGCAGAGATGTATATGTATACGATATGTAGATAAAAGAAGAGAGGATGCCTTATAACAGTACATTTCCACAGTTTATAATAATAATAATAATCGTTTATTGGTCACATGTACATTACAGCACAGTGAAATTCTTTTCTTCGCATATCCCAGCTTGATGTTGGTAGTTTGGGAGTCAGAGCGCAGGGTCAGCCATGATACGGCGCCCCCTGGAGCACAGAGGGTTAAGGGTCTTGCTCAAGGCCCCCAGGGCGGCAGCTTGGCCATACCGGGGCTCGAACCTGGATCTTCCGATCAGCAGCCCAGCGCCTTAGACCACTGAGCTACACCCCCTCCCTCCCTCCCTCCCTACCTTTAAACAAATGAAAATTTCTGTTCGGTTGTTTAAAAAAAAGGATGGATTTTATGACATCTAATAATCGTTGCATTTTGTTTTCATTTCTCAATGGATTTGGAATTGGGGTTGTTCCTGAAGAAAATGTGAGCGATGCAAAACGCAGCTCCGGGCGCGACCTCTTGCAGCCTGGACCGTTTAATATTTAGCGTTGACTTCGAAATGCTCGCTCGTTCGGAGAGGCGAGTGTTTAGACCCCAAAAACGCCTGTTTTCAGGAAATCCACGACATTCCAGCCCCATTCATTCTCTATGGGGCTGGAATGTCGTGGATTTCCTGAAATTCCAAACAGGTGTAAGGTTCGGGAGGTATATGAACGTGATTCAGTCCGGACTTCCTAGGAGTGGATATGCCAAATGTGCATGTCGGACGCTCTCGGGCCGAACTGCAAAGCACGAATGATCGGCCCCATTCATTTCATTCATTCATCTTCTACCTCTTTATCCGATCTTCCTCGGGTCACAGGGAGCCTGTGCCTATCTCAGGCGTCTATGGGCATTAAGGCAGGATACACCCTGGATGGAATGCCAACCCATCGCAGGACACACACGCACACATTCACACACACATTCATACACTAGGGACAATTTTCCAAGGTGCCAATCAACCTACCGTGCATGTTTTTGGACCGGGGGAAACCGGAGAACCCGGGGAAAAACCCCCTGAGGCATGGGGAGAACATGCACAAACTCCACACACACATTCCCGAGACGGGAATCGAACCCGGATCCTGGCGGTGTGAGGCGAACGTGTTAACCACTACGCCACCGTGCCCCTCGCCCCATTCATTTTCTATGAAAAAAATTCCCGCGGGGCGATTCCTTATAAAAGTAATAGAACACCTCACACCATCGGGTTGCACAATATGATTCGTGAGGATCGGACAAAAACTGCAGGATGAGATACGCACCGAAAATTTGACCGAAGATAGAGAGAGATTATAATATTGATGCTTTGGCAAGCATCACTAATAAATGTGTCTTAGGATATGTGTGTTGAAAGAAATATAGCAAATAGCAGACTGTGTTGTAGGCAAGGTTTGAACACCACACTAGCAAATGGTGGGAGCAATCAATCGGATGAAAGGTATTGACAAACCTGTTTAAGCAGCCAGAACCCTGATCAGAGAAGCGTGGATCTATAGCACACTCAACAGAATGCAAAATATACACAAAGTGGGCGCTACTTTTGTTTTAACTTTGCTCAACATGCCTGCTCACAGGCGGCGGAACCATTTTGGATACTATTTTGACACTGGAAGTGTTCATTCTGAGGCACGGCTAAAATAAACAATGACAGGTTATTAAGAATAACAACAGAGTATAAGTACATCCTGCCCTAATTCCAAACTCGTTAAGAGCGTCATTAGCAGCCGCGTGTTACTGATGAAACAAACAGGATTAGTTCATCATCAAAGAAGTAGAAAGTACCTGTAAAAGAAGCTTAATCTTTGGTAGTTTGGTGTTCGGGAACACTCGGACAGTCGTTCATCTTCATTCATTCATCTAGCGCTTTATCCGATCTTCCCTCTGTGTCTATCTCAGGCGTCTATGGGCATTAAGGCAGGATACACCCTGGATGGAATGCCAACCCATCACAGGACACACACACACACACACACACACACACATTCATACACTAGGGACAATTTTCCAAGGTGCCAATCAACCTACCTTGCATGTTTTTGGACCGGGAGGAAATCGGAGAACCCGGAGAAAAACCCCCTGAGACACGGGGAGATCATGCAAACTCCACACACACATGGCCGAGACGGGAATCGAACCCGGACCCGATTGGTGTGAGGCGAACGTGCTAACCACTAAACCACCGTGCCACATCGGACAGTCGTTATCACACAGAAATGATCGATAATGAAGGCTGATAATGGCGTCGTCATACAGGTTAAAAACTTACATTTCCATGTTGAAAAATAATTGATTACAAAATGCATGTGATTTATGATCAGGAGTTTGTAAATGGATTTTTTTGGATGGGGAGCAAATGCCGTTTCTCTCTGTAAAGAATAATGGAGAACAGTTGGAGATATGTGGCCATCATACATTGTATCACCACCACCATCTTATACCAAGTGCCAAGCATGGTATGATGACCGGCCTTGTGCTTCCACAGGAAGCATTCAGTCATTGTGAGACTTTATATATCGAAATATTATATAATATAATATAATGTAATGGGGGCACAGTGGCTTAGTGGTTAGCACGTTCGTCTCACACCGCCAGGGTCCGGGTTCGATTCCCGTCTCGGCCATGTGTGTGTGGAGTTTGCATGTTCTCCCCGTGTCTCAGGGGGTTTTTCTCCGGGTTCTCCGGTTTCCTCCCGGTCCAAAAACATGCACGGTAGGTTGATTGGCACCTTGGAAAATTGTCCCTAGTGTGTGAATGTGTGTGTGATTGTGTGTGTGTGTTTGTGCCCTGCGATGGGTTGGCATTCCGTCCAGGGTGTATCCTGCCTTAATGCCCATAGACGCCTGAGATAGACACAGGCTCCCCGTGACCCGAGGGAAGATCGGATAAAGCGGTAGAAGATGAATGAATGAATGAATGAAAGAATATAATATAATATCACTACCACATTAAAATGCTGTGCAGAAATCATTTCGCATTTATTATTGAATATTATAAACCCGAATGCACAGAAGACAAAAAAAAAGAGTTCAAAATATCTCTGAACTGGTGTTAAAGACTGGTTGGACTTTAGGAGTATTGATGGAGAGAGTACTTTCCCCTCACGTATACCAAACTTCACAGTTGCGTCACACTGTTGCATGTCTTGTAGCACAGAAGATAAGGTCTTGAAGAATTTGTAATTTGAGTGGGTGTGCCTTTCAGCTCATAGGGTAGTGGTGGATCAGTGGTTAAGGTGTTGGCCTACGGACCGGAAGATTGCAGGTTCAAATCCCAGCACCACCAAGCTGCCGCAAGTAGGTCCTTGAGCAAGGCCCTTAACCCTCAATGGCTCAGTTGTAAGTCGCTCTGGATAAGGGCGTCTGCCAAATGCCGTAAATGTACATGTAAATAAACCTTCGACTGTCTCGTGGTAGACATACTGCACCCAAACAGGCTTTCTGAAATATCTTTGTTAAGATAACTAGCTGGCTAAGTCCAGCAGTAAAGATTACAACAAACATGACATGAAGCATCCTCTCCGAATTCCTATCTCATGTTATCTCGTGGCCAGCTTTAGTGATGAAGATCAGGACCATTTGTTTACCATTCGAAAATTCTCGCAGACATCAAACAGAAATATACATTGAGATGATAGACTTACAAAACAGATACTGTTGGAGTATTGGAGGCACGGTGGTTAAGTGGTTAACACATTCGCCTCACACCTCCAGGGTCCGGGTTCGATTCCCGTCTCGGCCATGTGTGTGGAGTTTGTGCGTGTTCTCCCCGTGCCCCAGGGGGTTTTTTCTCCGGGTTCTCCGGTTTCCTCCCCCGGTCCAAAAACATGCACGGTAGGTTGATTGGCACCTTGGAAAATTGTCCCTAGTGTATGAATGTGTGTGTGTATCCTGTGATGGGTTTGCATTCCATCCAGGGTGTATCCTGCCTTAATACCCATAGACGCCTGAGATCCCCGTGACCTGAGGGAAGATGGGATAAAGGGGTAGAAGATGAATGAATGAATGTAGCGTTAGAAGATGAATGAATGAATGAGTAGGCGGTATAAGTATTGAGTATTTGTGTATGTATATAAACATGCACGGTAGGTTGATTGGCACCTTGGAAAATTGTCCCTAGTGTGTGAATGTATGTGTGTGTGTGTGTGTGTGGTGTGTGTGTGTGTTGTGTGTGTGTGTGATGGGTTGGCATTCCACCCAGGGTGTATCCTGCCTTAATGCCCATAGACTCCTGAGATAGACACAGACTCCCCGTGACCCGAGGGAGGATCGGATAAAGCGGTAGAAGATGAATGAATGAATGGATGAATGAATGTAGCGGTAGAAGATGAATGAATGAATGAGTAGGCGGTATGAGTATTGAGTATTTGTGTATGTAGATTGGCCCAGTTGTGGAGATCAGAAAGTCTTTTACTGATCTGCAAGTTTTCACTCTAAGCAGGAGCGACATGACGTTTTTTTTTTTAGTTCGTTTTGGTCTCCTGTCATATTTCAAGTTGAAATGAAAGCCTGCAGCTATACTGGCCCTTTGCTGATAAGGTTTAAGATTAAATATTTCCTTTTAATAAACACTTAAAAAATATGACCTAAAATGAACATTTTTTAAAAATGCTTTTCTGCTCATCAAAGCAATAAAAAGTGTTTTTTTTTTTTTTTTTTTTTTTTTGAGCTACAATAACCTTTCTATCAGTTCAAACCAGTCTGGCTCGTTCTACTTCTGAACTCTCTCATCAACGAGGTATTTCTACCCACAAAAGTGACACTGACAAGATGTTTTTTTTTTTTTCTTCTTAAACTCTAATGACTGTTGTGTGTGAAAAAACTCCGGAGATCAGCAGTTTCTGAAATACTCAAACCAGTCTGTCTGACACTATTACGCATGCCAAAGTTGCTGAGATCACATTTTCCCCCATTCTGATGCTTGATGTGAACATTAAGTGAAGCTCTTGACCTGTATCTGCATGATTTAAAGCTCTATGCTGCTGCCACATGATTGGACATTTACATGAATCAGTAGAGGTCTGGTTGTTTCAAATAAAGGAGGAAGTGAGTAAAGGAGGAAAAGGAGAAAAAAAATTCCATATGTAGAGTCTAGGGGGGCACGGTGGTTTAGTGGTTAGCATGTTCGTCTCACACCGCCAGGGTCGGGGTTCGATTCCCATCTCGGCCGTGTGTGTGTGGAGTTTGTGCATGTTCTCCCTGTGTCCTCAGGGGGTTTTTCTCTGAGTTTTCCGGTTTCCTCCCCCGGTCCAAAAACATGCACGGTAGGTTGATTGTCACCTTGGAAAATTGTCCCTAGTGTATGAATGTGTGTGTGTGTGTGTGTGTGTGTGTGTCCTGCGATGGGTTGGCATTCCATCCAGGGTGTATCCTTGCCTTAATGCCCATAGACGCCTGAGATAGGCACAGACTCCCCGTGACCCGAGGGAAGATCGGATAAAGCGGTAAAAGATGAATGAATGAATGAATGAATGAATGAATGTAGTAGAGTCTAAGTCACCCATATTCATATCCATATTTCTAAAACACATACAGTACAGTATAGCGTTTGTTGTGATAATTGTTTGTTCTTAGTTACACTTTAGGCATTGTGCAGGTCTATAGATCTACAGGTCATCTATTCACAAAAACCAGTATGATTCTATACAAAAGACTCCATGATCCACCATGATCAGTGAAAAGTTTAGGTTAAAATGTCACCTACACGTCTACGTGAAATATATATAAAAACATATACATATAAAAACACTACACGTCTACGTGAAACTACCGATATTCTAATTATTATATAGGTAAAATATCTTATCTTTATCAGTGTGTTGCTTTTCCGGGGAATGGATTATTCTGTATACATTATCCATCTGCCTGCATGACAGAACATTTTTACCTGCACTTTTCACTGATCATATATATCTATATATATATATATATATATATATATATATGATATCATATATATATATATTCATTAATTCATCTTCTACCGCTTTATCCGATCTTCCCTCGGGTCACGGGGAGTCTGTGTCTATCTCAGGCGTCTATGGGCATTAAGGCAGGATACACCCTGGATGGAATGCCAACCCATCGCAGGACACACACACACACACACACACACATTCATACACTAGGGGCAATTTTCCAAGGTGCCAATCAACCTACCGTGCATGTTTTTGGACCGGGAGGAAACCGGAGAACCCGGAGAAAAAAAAAACCCCCTGAGGCACGGGGAGAAGAACATGCACAAAACTCCACACACACAAACATGGCCGAGACGGGAATCGAACCCGGACCCTGGCGGTGTGACGTGAACGTGCTAACCACTAAGCCACCGTGGCTCCCTTATATATATATATATATATATATATCTATATATATATATATATATATATATATATATATATATATATATATATAAAAGCATATATAAAAGAAGTTAGCAGTAACACTTCTATGTACACTTACACACAGTGTTTATGAAGGAACTCGGCTGGTTGTTTGTTCCATCTTGGAGAAGTAAACACAGATCTTCTGTGGATGTCGACGTTCTCACATCCTTCTGTCTCTTCATGTAAATCCCACACACACTCCATGATGTAGAGATCAGGACTCTGTGGGGGGTCGTTTGTTTGTAAATTGACAAAAATAAACAATCATTATTTATATTTCTGAAAGCATTCTCTGTTTACAGCACTTTTTCACACCTGCCTAAAACTTTTGCACAGTACTGTACATCAGGTTTGTATGTCTGTAACTTATACTGACACTTCTAATTATGGAAGTTAATTTTTTCTCAACCAAAATAACATTGAAATGCCATTTGAAGTATTTTCCCAGACCACCATGCAATCATGCTAAGCTGTAATCCAATGCAAATCTCAACATATGAAATGCATTGAAAACATGATTTGAGAGACACCAGGTTATAAATATGTATATTTTATTTGTCTCCCTCGGTGTACGTTTTGTATTACAGAACAGAAGGCAGTGATTGGATAAAACCCTGTATTTTTGCTGCTACATGTCAATTCCAGGCTTTTCCGCTCAATAATAAGGTCACTACACTGTACACTACAACATCCTACAATTCTGACTCTCCACTTTCTGTCTATAAGACATTAATAGCACTCTAATATGTACGTTTGCTAACTCTTGCTGAGAAAAGGTGACCATATTCTACTACGATGATGATGATGATGATGATGATGATGACGGCAGCATCATTACAAATTTAATCCTCTCTTCTGAGACATATGGCCCAATAATGTCTGAACCATTAACAGCCCATTAGCGGAGTCCAAATTGTTAACATTCTCCTTCATTAAGGGCATGTTGTCTTTTCATAATAATGGACAATAAGTCATGGTGCACATACACGTGGTAGGAATGGATTTCAAACTCAATTTAGTCTATAAAACAATCGATCTTTCTGTGTATGTAATCAAATTATTTCCTCTCAAAGGTCACTGGATTCAGTAATATCTGCCATGGCTGCTTGATGGTGAGAAACCTCATAAGAGGTCTCTGGTGAGCAGCAAATCACATTATGGGTTTGAGGAAGTTGAACTAAAACCAGCTATTGACTTGTAGCTTGTGCGGTGAAATGAAAAATAATGTCGAGCGCAAGAAGTAAAAGCACTAGCAGTGCACATCACGCCGCTTCAGATACAATTATAATAATAAATATAAAGGAAAAAAAAAAGCAAAACAGAAGATACAAAACAGTTTATCTTAGGACTTTTGAAAATTTCAAATAAGCTCTGAGGCATATTGAATAAACATCTTAACTCTAGTTAGAATATCTGAACTATAAATGTTCAACGTTCCTCCTACAACTGACTTCTGCATCTTTAAAGAGTTCACAGTGTGTTCCAATAAATGTTCAGCTACAGCGTTAACCTGAACGCGGCACTCACCTCGCCATGCCCTCGCATTGGAGGAACACGGAGGGAAGGAGGTACTGATACTTTCATTCATTCATCTTCTACCGCTTTATCCGATCTTCTCTCGGATCACGGGGAGTCTGTGTCTATCTCAGGCGTCTATGGGCATTAAGGCAGGATACACCCTGGATGGAATGCCAACCCACCCATCACATCACACACACATTCACACACATTCATTCATACACTAGGGACAATTTTCCAAGGTGCCAATCAACCTACCGTGCATGTTATTGGACCGGGGAGGAAACCGGAGAACCCGGAGAAAAACCCCCTGAGGCACGGGGAGAACATGCACAAACTCCACACACACATGGCCGAGACAGGAATCGAACCCTGGCGGTGTGAGGCAAACGTGCTAACCACTAAACCACCGTGTCCCTATACTGAAACTTCAAATTCAAAAATATAGCAACTGCCCCTACATTAGTCTTTGAATGCCTGGCAGCCAAAACTGCCTCTGTCAAGTGCAAAAAGGAATTTCCTCCAATGGTGACTTTTCACTGACATTTTCACTGTTGTTCAGCGCTAACATCCAGGCAGGAGAAAACTGTTATTTCACACTGCTGTGCTTCCGATTTTACCCAGGTTGGACATAATAGTGGCCCAATTTTGAATTTGTCAAAATGTCAACACGCGATTGTAATTTAATGACTGATCACAGAGTCTCTCGAGAAAATGGGTGTGGGGGGGGGGTCTTTAATCTTAAAAGGTAACACCTGTGAGCACGGTTTGTTAAAAAAATAGAGCCTCTGTAATAACAGCGTTCTTTTTATTTGAGATATTCTCGTGCACAGAATAAAAAAAAAAAAAAAAAACATTTACTGTATAGGCTGTGCTCCTATTACACACTTGATGTAGTTAATATAATAAGAAACCCGAGTCATTGAAAGACATTGAGCTTTGAAATGGCTATACAGATTACGGATACTATGGAGTTCGCCAATGACCAGAAGCTTCGAGTAATAAATAGAGAACCTTTTTTTAACCTGCATGACGTAACTTTGCTTAACGTATATTATGAGTGATTATCAAAACGCAATACTTTTTTTAATGTATATACAGCAGGAAGGAATTATTGGGAGAAGCACGGTGGTTTAGTGGTTAGCATGTTCGCCTCAAGGGTCCGGGTTCGATTCCCGTCTCGACCATGTGTGTGTGGAGTTTGTGCATGTTCTCCCCGTGCCTCAGGGGGTTTTTCTCCGGGTTCTCCGGTTTCCTCCCGGTCCAAAAAACATGCACGGTAGGTTGATTGGCACCTTGGAAAATTGTTCCTAGTGTATGAATGTGTGTGTGTGTGTCCTGCGATGGGTTTGGCATTCCATCCAGGGTGTATCCTGCCTTAATACCCATAGACGCCTGAGATAGACACAGACTCCCCGTGACCCGAGGGAAGATCGGATAAAGCGCTAGAAGATGAATGAATGAATGAATGAATGAATGAATTATTGGGGGATTGGATTCCATAACATGTTGGAAGAAGAGATTCTGGTCCATATTGACATTATTACATGTCCATGTACAGTATATTTGTAAGGTTCTATTTGAATTTCCTATCGTATTACATCTTTTATTTATTTTATGCTGAAAAGAGCTTTTACATGTCGAATAAATCGTGACCATTGAAAGGATGCACACTATTAGCAAGAATATTCCAATATAGCAGTGGAATTGTTATTATGATCAGGTCTAATATAAACAGACACAAGGTTGAGTCCATGGATTCGTGCTTTTGGCACCAAATTCTGACTGAACCACCAGCGTGCATCAGCATTAATCATCAAAACATGCAACATTTCTCCCGTCTTTAAATCTCCAGTATGTGTCAGCCTTAACTGATCTCGGCCTACAGAAGTCAAAGTGACATTATCTTCTGCTCTTTGACATGTTGAGTGGTGCGGAGTTACTGTGGCTTTTCATCAGCTTGAACCAAACTCCACTAACTTTTCGTACGAACCCTGAATGCTTTGTCGTTACTTCACTATACTGATTACAACTCTAGAGAATGCAGTCAGAATCACCAAGAACATATTTTTTAAATAATATATAATATTACAGGGGCACGGTTTAATGGGTAGCACGTTCGCCTCACACCGCCAGGGTCCGGGTTCGATTCCCGTCTTGGCCACGTGTGTGTGGAGTTTGTGCATGTTCTCCCCGTGCCTCAGGGGGTTTTTCTCCGGGTTCTCCGGTTTCCTCCCCCGGTCCAAAAACATGCACGGTAGGTTGATTGGCACCTTGGAAAATTGTCCCTAGTGTATGAATGTGTGTGTGTGTGTTCTGTAATGGGTTGGTATTCCATCCAGGGTGTATCCTGCCTGAGATAGGCACAGACTCCCCGTGTCCCGAGGGAACATCGGATAAAGCGGTAGATGATGAATGAATGAATGAATGAATGATATAATATTACTCCAAGTTGTTGGACCACTTCTCTGTGATGTAATGCATTGTGCTGCTCCAACATGATTGGCTGATGAGGTGATTGAATAAAGTGGTAGTGTACAGGGGTAAAATGCAGTGCTCACTAAATGGATGAAGATTTATTTTTGGTAGCAGTGATGAACAGTAATGAAGTAAACAGAAGTGCACTGAACCATGGATGTTGTCCCATAGTAGCTTTACAGAGATAAGGCTGTTATGAAATGCAAATGTTATAAGTTTAATGCGTATAAGATGATCCCTAATAAGCCGGTCAGTGGCGACTGCGGCAAGGAGAAAACTATCTGAGGTAGGACAAGGAAGAAACTTTGACAGGATCCACGCTCTCAAGTGAACCCGTTTTCTTCTGGGTGGCCCCGAATGTCTGTTCATTGTACTTTTATCATTGTTCAGGTGTACGCTTCAGTGAAAGGCACTTAAATGCAAATCGCACTCTTAACTATTGTAGCAGGCAGTCGAAATTAATTGCATCCAATTACATTCATTCATTCATTCATCTTCTACCGCTATATCCGGTCTTCTCGGGTCACGGGGAGCCTGTGTCCTATCTCAGGCGTCTATGGGCATTAAGGCAGGATACACCCTGGACGGAATGCCAACCCATCGCAGGGCACACACACTCACACATTCACACACACACATTCATACACTAGGGACAATTTTCCAAGGTGCCAATCAACCTACCGTGCATGTTTTTGGACCGGGAGGAAACCGGAGAACCCGGAGAAAAACCCCCTGAGGCACGGGGAGAACATGCAAACTCCACACACACATGGCCGAGATGGGAATCGAACCCGGATCCTGGCGGTGTGAGGCGAACGTGCTAACCACTAAGCCACCGTGCCCCGTCATCCAATTACAGTCCATGACAATTTTTCCTTCTCTTAAACCAGGAGCAGCAACCGGTCCTGTACCAGTCTGTCCTGTACCCACAATTCCCCTGGCACAAAGCCAGCGCCATGAACATTTGGTTTATATCGTCGGATCTTAAACCACAACCTTATTGAACACTGTTGTGATGAATGTAAAGGCTGACTGCACCCCAGGACTCCTCACCTACAACAGTACCTGACCGGACTACAAATCCTGTCTGAATAATCACAAATCTCCACAAATACACTCCAACATCATCTCAGGAGACCCGAGCTTATTATACCCATAGAATATGGAATTGGTTAAATATGGAATGTTGATGATCAGAAAGTGAATACGAATCTTTTTGTCAATAAAATGTTCTCTATTTTCGTGTGTTTCTCCTTCAAACGGCAGTAAAAAAAAAAAAGGCAAAGATTCATGTTGAGTACATCAAGGCTCTTTTTTTTTTTTTTTTTTTTTTTTTTACAGATTACATAGAAATAAATCCCAGAGCATCTTCCTGAATCAGTCTGACAAGAACGTTACGTACATCACTTGTCTTCTATCTGTTATCATCTCTCACACCGGGGATTTGTGTCATTTTAAACGTTTGCACGGATCTGAAGCAACTTTAAAGGGTGCTAAGAATGTATAGATTGTTGAAGTACTTTATAGACGAGGTTTTTTTTTTTCACTTTAGCTTCAATCCCGAGACCTTTCACATTAAATACAAACAGTTGTACACTTAAATGTCAGCTCACTTACAAAGAACTGCAGTTGGGGGGAAAATGATATCTATATATATATATATATATATATATCTCCCGGGCCGCGATTGGGGATATGGGTTATATATATATATATATATATATATATATATATATATATATAATGTATACATTACTGTGCAAAAGTGTGTGAAAAAAAAAACTGCTGTAAACAAAGAATGTTTTCAGAAATATAAATAATATTAGGTTTTTGTCAATTTATGAAATGCAACGTGACCAAACAAATGACACTGTTTTGAAGGTAAAATGTGACTTTTGCACTGTATTATACATTGTAAGGTAATTTCTCTTTTCTTCATTCACTGCATTTCGTTCATTGATGAAAGTAAATAAATAACACTTCTAAAAAGCATTTTTTGTTTACTGCATTTTTTCCTACCTACAAAAAACTTTTGCACAATACTACACACACACACACACACACACACACACACACACACACACACACACACACACACACACAACAGGGTGGGCCATTTATTGGATACACCTTAATAAAATGGGAATGGTTGGTGATATTAACGTCCTGTTTGTGGCACATTAGTATATGTGAGGGGGCAAACTTTTCAAGATGGGTGGTGACCATGGTGGCCATCTGGAAGTCGGCCATCTTGGATCCAACTTTTGTTTTTTCTAATAGGAAGAGGGTCATGTGACACATCAAACTTATTGGGATTCATTGAAAAAAACAATGGTCTGCTTGGTTTTAACGTAGTTTTATTCTTTCATGAGTTATTTACAAGTTTCTGACCATTTATAAAATGTGTTCAATTTGCAGAATGGGCAAAACAAAAATTGGAACAGGAGCCTCAGTTCACACAGAAGATGTTGTTCAGTGATGAGGCAAACTTATATGTGAATGGTAAAGTTAACAAACAAAACCACCGCTGATGGTCTGACACTAACGCACATTGGAATGATAGTGGGGCCATTCTTCATCAATGGAAACCTCAAGGCCACTGGATATTTGAAATTGCTACATGATGATGGGTTTCCCACTTTATGCACTGAAGCTGGCACGTTCCCTGAGTTTTTCCAGCAAGATGGTACACCACCACATTATGGGTGTCAGGTCCGAGCATTCCTAGATGAACAGTTTCCTGAAAAGTGGATTGGTCGTCGTGGGCCAGTTGAATGTCCCCCAAGGTCTCCCGATCTGACGCCCCTTAGACTTTTATCTTAGGGGTCATCTGAAGGCAATTGTTTATGGTGTGAAAATACGAGATGTGCTGGAAGCTTGTGCTGGCATTTCTCCTGCGGTGTTGCTATCAGTGTGTGCAAGAGTGGGAGAAGAAGGATTGCATTGACCATCCCTCACAATGGGCAGCAAATTGAACACATTTTATAAATGGTCAGAAACTTGTAAATAACTCATGAAAGAATAAAGTTACGTTAAAACCAAGCACACCATTGTTTTTTTTTGTGAAATTCCCAATAAGATTGATGTCACATGACCCTCTTCCTATTGAAAAAACAAAAGTTGGATCCAAGATGGCCGACTTCTAGATGGCCACCATGGTCACCACCTATCTTGAAAAGTTTGCCCCTTCACATATACTAATGTGCCACAAACAGGACGTTAATATCACCAACCATTCCCATTTTATTAAGGTGTATCCAATAAATGGCCCACCCTGTATATATATATATATATATATATATATATATATATATATATATATATTCAATATGTTAACTGTGCAGGTTTACAGTGATCAGATCTCTATCCGGCTGTAGTGTAATAGGAGAATTGGGACTGATGTGTTATCCGGCCGCTTTCTCCATCATTATTACATTATTACATTATTCTTTTAGAAGGAAAAATGTGTTTATTCCACCAGTACAGTTCCCGCGATGTGTACTGTTTGTGCCAAGGGGCATTGAAGCTGGTATAACAGCACGTGTTGGTGTTGACAAATATTTGTGTGCTTTGTTTCAGAGACGAATGTCAACATGGTGTATATACGAATTACAGACGTTATTGACCTCAATTTCAGACTGAATTTCCCGGCGCGGAGAGAAACTTCAGGCAGAAAGACATTCGATATTCAATGAAAATTGCGTTTTGGTGGATAAACGTTAACCTGGCAGTGTCGCCAAAGCTTACATTTATGTCACTTAATCCAAACGTTAGTTACTGATCTGATCGTCATCTCCTTCCATATTAAACAGTCTATAATTCATCTACACTGCGTATACGATTCATCTACAACCATTCAAACGTTCAAGGACTTCATACTCAGAACTTCAGAATGTTTACACACATATATTAGCAAAATACACGCTTTACATTTACTCAGATGTATGTTCATTCAGAGGTTTAAAAGAGATTCATATAAAGAAAAAAAATCTGTTTTTACATAGCACTGACTGTGGATCATGACTGTCAACTAGGGAGGGGGGTATCTCAGTGGTCTAAGGCACTGGGATGCTGATCGGAAGATCCGGGTTCGAGCCCCGGTATGGCCAAGCTGCCGCCCTTGGGTCCTTGAGCAAGACCCTTAACCCTCTGTGCTCCAGGGGGCGCCGTATCATGGCTGCCCCTGCGCTCTGACCCCAAACTACCAACATCAAGATGGGATATGCGAAGAAAAGAATTTCACTGTGCTGTAATGTATATGTGACAAATAAAGGATATTATTATTATAACTTTCATTGATAATTTTTGTTTTTGTTTTTTTTTTGTCATCTCAGTCTTGATCAAATGAAGGACGTTTACTTTCGCTTACAACAAAAACAAACACATTATTTGTTTGGGTTCGGGGCTGCGTTTTTAAACAACACACACACACACACACACACACACACACACACACACACACACACACACACACACACACACACACACACAAAAAGCCATTTTCCCTTCTTTGCATGGGAAACACTCAGCATCTACTTTAAGCCAGGGAGGTGGTGGCTTAGTGGTTAAGGTGTCGGACTCTGGACCAGAAGATTGCCGGTTCAAACCCTACAACCTCCAAGCTACCACTATTGGGCCCTTGAGCAAGGCCCTTAACCCTCAATTGTAAATCACTCTGGATAAGGGCGTCTGCCAAAATACCGTAAATGTAATTTAAACGCGATTTCTCTTCCTCTGTGTGTCTGCAGATTTGGCGGCATTGACAAATAAAAGCCTTGCCCCCCCCCCCTTCCCCCGAGCCTCCTCATCCAGCATTCAGAGAGGCGGAGTTGCCTCACGTGCTTCACTTAATGAGTGTAGGTGAGGAGGATTGGGCCACTGTACTATTAGTGCGCAGAGACGCCGTGTACGCGCCCCGAGCGCATTTCTGCACCGACATTCTGTCTTTAAGGATTATTTTCGGGTCATTCGTGACAAATCCCGCTCTCCTCAGCGGCCAGTGACGACTCGTTCATGCAAACTTTGCAGTTCTGTTCATCTCCACAACACAGCTTTTTAAGCCTGGAAAACCTGAGACGCCTTTACGAGACAAGATTTGTTTTATTCCAACCTGTAGTAAAAAAAACAGACAAAGTAAGCAAACGTACTCGTTTAAACCCCGCATAAGTCGAACACAGAGACGCGTTTTGTGTGGTGGGAAAAAAAGGCTGAAAAGAAACAGCAGGAAAAACATTTAAAACTAATTAGGTTAATTGGCAACAGGATAATACGATTATAGAATAGTATCCTAGACAGGCAACAGGGGGCACGGTGGTTTAGTGGTTAGCACGTTCGCCTCACACCGCCAGGGTCCGGGTTCGATTCCCGTCTCGGCCATGTGTGTGTGGAGTTTGTGCATGTTCTCCCCGTGCCTCAGGGGGTTTTTCTCCAGGTTCTCCGGTTTCCTCCCGGTCCAAAAACATGCACGGTAGGTTGATTGGCACCTCGGAAAATTGTCCCTAGTGTATGAATGAGTGTGTGTGAATGTGACTGTGAGTGTGTGTGTGTCCTGCGATGGGTTGGCATTCCGTCCAGGGTGTATCCTGCCTTAATGCCCATAGACGCCTGAGATAGGCACAGGACTCCCCGTGACCCAAGGGAATAAATCGGATAAAGCGGTAGAAGATGAATGAATGAATGAATCCTAGACAGGTAGCGCTTCTTAAAAGTACAGATGATCTGCAAACAAAGTGTGGAACAATTTCCCACAAATGTTCCTCAATATCGAACAATGAAGACCTTAAATGTCTCGTCATATACGGTACAAGTGCATGACATCATCAAAAGACTCTGGAAATGTGGAGAAATCTTTGTGCGCGAAGGAGCGGGGGGGGGGGGGGGGGGGGTGGGGGGGGGGTCTATAATGGATGCAAAATTTGCTGTGTCATCTACAAATGCAGATCAAAGCATTTCCATTTGTTTTTAAAGGAATCCATGGATGCGGCGTCGTCCAATGAGGAGAGAGATCATCCGGCTTGTCGGCAGAGCTCAGTCCAAAAGCCTGCATCTCTGATAGCAACCATTAATATTGGGTATAAACAGGTTTTAGGTTGCATCCATATAGACACATTTAGCTAGAAGATATAAAATATAAAAAATAAATAAATAAACAAATAAATAAAAAAAAGGGAACGAATTACCAAAAAAAAAAAAAACAACAACAAAAATGGACTCGACCCGTCACTGTAGGACTTTGCGCATGCCTGACTTTCATGTTTACATTCCAAACTGTACATATACATTTTTGTACACATTTGCACCACTGTAATTGTATACATTTGTAAGTTATACTATTATTATTATTATTATTATTATTGTGTTTATAATTTGCTGGGAGGATGTATAGAGTACAAACTGCATTGCATGGTGTAATTGACTGCTTCCTGTACGTGTGAATTCTACATTATTAAGAAGTGAATAAACAATCAGATTATGATTAACCGCATTATAATAGGTATTATAACCGTATTATAATGCTTAACAACAGCCCAAGAAATGAGCCGTAATCTGGACTGTTCTGACTGTATTGTTCTATAGTACGCATGATCGTATAGATTGTGTGAAATGCGTTTTACACATTCTCCTTTTGCATCACAGCGACGAAAGAGTGCAATCATAGCAGAGAAGATAACACGAAGGTCAAGAGCTTTGCCTGTTGAAGAGTGTTTAAAAGCGTGATCCTCATAGAAAGACAAAAACTGACCCTCTACTCAAGAGAAGGATGATTAGATACGGAACGGAACGCCGGTGGATTCGGATAAACTCTCCTTTATACATGCGAGAATTGTGTTTATATAAATACTTAACAGTGGCGCTTCGTGCACGCAGCTCATGGCTCTGGGCTTGAGGCTTCGATCCTGATCTGGGATTAATGTTTGTGTAGAGTTTTATGTGTCCTTCTCTGTTTTTTCTTCCTACCACCTCTACTGTCGGTTGAGAGGAATCTCTAAACTCCTACCTAAAGTGACAACATGTACATAAGTCTGTAGACGCCTAGGAGACGATTCTGAGGGAATTCCATGTTTTATCCCAACTGTATGTTTGAGGATGTGTTTGTGGAGGTTTGGGATCATTTGTGTGGGTGTTTAGTAAAAGCAGGGACTGATGATGTAGGGATGCGTGGAGGTGCAGTCGGTAAACCAATTCATCCCAAAAGTCTTCCGAGGACAAAAAACATTTAGTCCCCATAGTAAGTGAGACGAGAACTTTCACTCCAATAACATGAAGCATATGTTCATGAAACACGTCTAGTCTAGTAGATCCCATACGGCTGAAAGGTGTCCCCTTTTGTTCGTGTCGTATATGTGAGATACTCTACAAAGCACTGGCGTCTCACGAGGGCTGTATTCCTGTGAGAGACTCCCGGTCCTGTCAGGATAAAGTGATTACTCAGGTATTGGGGGTATGTGTGTGTGTGTGTGTGTGTGTGTGTGTGTGTGGGGTGTGGGGGGGGGGGGGGCATTTTTATGATGATGTGAGGGTAAGGACTTGATTATCATCCTCATAATCTGACACATTATTCCCAAAGGTCAGCAAATTGTTTCATACTGGCGGAGTGGTTAAAATGAGGAGGTTAGGATTGGAAATGCCAAGCCTGTCGGTGAAACGGAATGACGACGCAAGCGTTCAGACACGACACACAAGAGCCACAAATACAAGGAAAGGGATTTTTTATTTTTTTTAATTCCTTATTTCATTCACCTCATTCAATAACTCGAATCAAATCTGTCCTGAAAAACGCCACACGCTCGTGAATAGAACACACACGCTTTAGATCGGAACAGTCTAGGAGCCTATAGTGAATTAGAAACGTGTGGTTTTCATCGAGTCTAATCCCTAAGTACAGTAAAAGGAAAACTAAGACCTGTGGTTCCCCTTAGAACATGATGGGGTGCAACAGCTACAGTACGAGAACCGGCTGCAACACAGTAGGAAAATACCCTGGTGTTTGTTTGCATAAGAGTAAATCACAGGCTTGCTATGGAAATGAGGGTGGAAACGGTGTATTGGGAGGGGTGGGGGGGGGGATTAAATCTAATCGCTCTACTTTAATATGGAAGAGTTTCATAATTTCACATCTCAGTCATATGACAGGCAAATACACACGCCCCGGCAGCACTAGATTAATAAAAGGTTATGCAAAATTCCATATACTGAACAACCCTTGTTTTTTTTTTTTTTTTTTTTTTTTTATGTTTCCCAAAACAAACTTCAAACCACAGTTTACAATGTCACAAGGGTTAAACATTTTTAGTTT
>JACRUU010000020.1:3775766-3860766 GCA_030449085.1 Kryptopterus vitreolus
AACAACAAGTGCGACAAGACAGACATTACATAGTCACGCCACAGGACAGGTACATAAACTAAAGCGGAAGGACACTAAAGGACACTCCCACTAGGACAGAAGAACTTCATTAGTTTACATTTACATTACATAATCCAGAGCAACTTGAGGGTTAAGGGCCTTGATCAAGGGCCCACTAATGGAAGTTTGATGGTGGTGGGGTTTGAACCCGTGATCTTCCGGTCCAGAGTCCAACACCACTGGGCTACACCACCTCCCATTAGTTACTGCCGTAAACCTCCGATCTCAGGGGACGAGCAGCACCAAATACAAACTGTTTTTCCACTGTTTTTTATTGATCAAATCAAAATAAAAATAAATCAAAAATAATAAAGAAATGTGCGCATCCAGAACTTAATATCGCTCCTATTTTGTTTGTTATTGCTGTTTTAAGTACATTTTTCCCCCCTGTAGGTATCTGCAACATGCTCTCGATCTGGGCTCGGACAGGGCCTTCAGTATAAGGTTATGGACGTTACAGAAGTGACCGCGGCCCTTGGGTTTAAAACGGAACGGAAATGTTGGACACTTAAAAATCCAGGTTTATTTTCAACCCCAGAAAATTATACATTTCCTTTTATGTGCGAGTGTGTCTCAGGTTTCCTTCTCCTGCCAGCATGCTGTTATGTGAAGCTCTGGGTCCTTTTGATATGCCAAAGTGTATAGGTGTGTGTGTGTGTGTGTGTGTGTGTGTGTGTGTGTGCCCGCTCTCATCCAGTTCAGCCTTCAAGCAGATTAGCGTTCCTGCCTTTGATGCACTCTTTATAAGGGAGGCACACCATTTTTTTTTAGCTGGAATCTGCTTCCCATCTTTTCTCCAGGGCTGCTTTTATTCCGAACACACACTCGTTGTTTTTGCCTGCTCCTCCCCCAAACCCAAACAGCTTGCACTGGTTTACATGGCCACGGTGCATTGCAAAAAGGAGCGAATGCGAATATATTGTTGTGGAACTTCCTGATTCTGGGCAGACAGAGGATTCGTCTGCGTACATGCCGAAGGCCTCAAGGGCACGAGCAGATGTTTAGCCCACACTGCGAGCACACTATATGGACAAGTGACTGGATTTCGATTCGTCATTAGCCGTTAGATAGTTTCAGATGATTATTATATATTTTTTTTGATTGGAATGTATATCCTGGTGCTCGAGATCCCACTACAAAGCCCCGTTTCTCTGCAGTCGGACTTTCCCTTTTTATAATTTGTGGTTGTTACAGTGGAATTTGTGGTTTCACTGGCGTTTCACTGATGTTGGTGTTTATCCCACACTTGGATACTGCTGTGTCGCTGTGTCGTATCAAAAGGAAAAAAATACTTCACATACAAGTAAACAATTTCCACCCCAAAAGTTTAACCAGATGTGCAATGAACACGTCGTGGTGTTTTCCTGTCGAAACAGTGCACACTGGTTTGATTTATGTCTTTTATTTCTCTTTCCTCATTCCCCGATCTACTGTCCATGACATCCTGAGTACTGATAAAAGCCACATTTCCTCTCCTGCAAATCCAATAATGGCAGGGCGGAGGAAACACACTTAGGCATCTTCTACCCCGACAATATACATCGCACACATTAGAAATGGCCGCACACAGCGCGAGAGAGAGAAAGAGAGAGAGAGAGAGAGAGAGAGAGGCTGTGACCACGTTAAAACAAAACCAACATGCCTCCAGCAATCTGCGCACACAGTCTCCGTTTCCACCAACAACCAGTCTCGCTCACGCTCGTCACATAAGATGGAAATTGTGTCTCTAATGATTTCCTGTTGGGAAAATAAAAGGAGTAATGTGTAAGGAAAGGTACAGAGAGCAAATACAGAAAAAGGGGGTTAAAATCCTGTTGAGTGAAAGAGGAAGAGAAGATGCATTTCGTTGTGTGTGTGTCATTCCTAGAGCTATTAACATATAATACATAACTGAACCCTAATTATATAATATATATATTATATATATATATATATATATATATATATATATATATATATATATATATAGTGCATACACAGAGTATATATTACTGCAGGTTATCTGTGTTATTTTTTTTAACACAGCTAAAATCTGATTTGTTATATTTAAAGACAATGAAAAATACCTTTGCCTATAAAACATTATAACATTAATTACATTACACTATAGAATTTATTCTTATAGAATTTAATCTTAATACTACCACGATACACAGTTATGGTTCATGAAGGAACATTAATCATCATAAATTATTTATTAAACACCGCGTTTAATCTAGTGGCACAAAATTGCTTGAATCACCTTTTTTTTACACTATAAAAGGTTTATTTTTCTGACTTGAGAAGACTTAAAGCATTTGATCATTTAAAGAATGCGAATTTATGCACTAATCAAATTCACATGCTACCTGAGAACTCCAACCTGAATGTTTGCACATTGCTGGTTTCGTGAATAAATAAATAAACAAACAAATAAATAAAAGTGAGGGCACGGTGGCTTAGTGGTTAGCACGTTCGCCTCACACCGCCAGGGTCCGGGTTCGATTCCCCGTCTCGGCCATGTGTGTGTGGAGTTTGTGCATGTTCTCCTCCGTGTCTCAGGGGTTTTTTCTCCGGGTTCTCCGGTTTCCTCCCCGGTCCAAAAACATGCACGGTAGGTTGATTGGCACCTTGGAAAATTGTCCCTAGTGTATGAATGTGTGTGTGTGTGTGTGTGTGTGTGTGTGTGTGTGTGTCCTGCGATGGGTTGGCATTCCATCCAGGGTGTATCCTGCCTTAATACCCATAGACACCTGAGATAGACACAGACTCCCCGTGACCCGAGGGAAGATCGGATATAGCAGTAGAAGATGAATGAATGAATGAATGAACGAATAAATAAATAAATAAAAGTGTTGGTGTTGTTTATCTATTTCACAAATATATAAATATATAACAAATACACAGAGACTCCGAACACGTAGAGATAATTGTTACCTTCCAAAACCTCACACTGATTCAATTAGAACTCAATTGTATTATAAGTGTTTCTCATCCTTCAGAAAATAGGAACTTTATTTTTTTATTAAAAGTAAATAAAAACCCTTATGTAAGTTTTACTCTTTAATGAGAAGAATAAGGTCAAGCAATGTTCAAGGATGCAGGCAGTTTAAACCTCCGCCGTGTGTATTTGAAAAGAACGATGATGCTCGTATTGAATGGGATCATTAAAATAAGAAAAGAGTTATTTGAAGAGTAACTGCCTCGCAGCCTCTATGCCTTGCACCATTTCCTATCCACGGGGTCAATAACTCTCAACGCCACGCCCGATCTCCTTGACTGACTCTAGTGAATTCGCATAACTCTTAATATAATAAGATTTCTCCTTGACTAATGTTTTCAATTTTGCCCCGCGATAAGGAGAAAAGTGCTCACGTGGACTATAGAGTGAAAAAGGCGATGGAGCTAAGGCAGAGCGGTCCAGACGAGGTGATATTTACCAGAGGAAGCGGCCTGTCAAGGACAATCCCAAAAGTCTAGCTGCTTTGTTTGTGTTTTGCACACAAGCTTTCTTCTACCCAGAGTGCGATCTAAACCCAGGCAAGCTCTTTTCTTAGTGCTGAAGTCATCAACCACACACATAGGATCAGAGGAAGAAGGAGGGAGGGGAAAGGGGGGGGGGGGGGGGACCGGGGGTCAAGAGTTTGAATATGATTATATGGGTTAAGAATGCTCCTTTAAGCATGCATGTCAGGAATCAGTGATGTTTTGAGAGACACTGTAAGAGAAAAACCTGATGATAGTTAGCGGGGGGGGGGGCAATGAGAGAGGGAAAATAAGGAATTAACGGCATCTGATGGAGTTTATTTGACTGTATTCTTCCGCGCCCGAAAAATCCACAATCTCACTGTGAGAAATGAGATCAATGAGAAATCCCAGCAGCACCACTTGTTTTCCCTCGTGAGAGGCGAAGGTTACCTGAGGTGAGGAGCCCAAAACTTAATTAAAACCATGTAAGGGAAGAGCAAAAAGGAGCAAAACGCAGCTTCATATAGGGAGTGCTCTGGTAGAGTGAGTGTGGTGCGAGAGGAAATTCACTGGTCAATACAGGACATAAATGAGCCCGAGTGGCGAGCCGAGGGCACCGGCTTTCTTTTGGAGTCCGATTTAAAAATGGACCAGTGGCTGATTTCAGAGCTTTACCGACTGATAAGCCCAATATTCACCCCCCATCCCCCCCTCGCTGAGCGGCGAAATGGAATTGTGGGTCTTTTGAAGTGTTTTACAACTCGGGAGTGAGAGGAAAACGCATCGGCGTCTCGCGAGGCTTTGAGAAACCTCATAATGAAGTCTGAATGTGATAACCCAAGGAAGCAGGGAGATATGCTCGACAGTGACAGAAAACGAGGCAGACTGAGATGTTACACATGTGCATGCACGCACACACACACACACACACACACACACACACACACACACACATACACACACACCAGCAGGAATTGGCATTATGGGGAAATATCTTGAGATAAGGTCCCTCACTGTGTGTGTGTGTGCATGAGTCTGTGCATGTGTGTGTGTGTGTGGTTCGAAGAGCCAGAGGCCAACCCATCAGTACCGTTGTGCCTCTCTTATCTCATCCTGAGAGTCATAAAAACAAACACACACCCAAAATAAAAATAAACATCAAAAGCACAGGAGGAGCACAAGGCTGACAAATCTGAATCTAAACTGCACACTCTTCAGAGAGAACGAGGAGAACTCGCACCGTCTCGCACACATATGCAGTCCCATGGGAGACTGTATGGCACATACATCAAGCACAACACAACGGCAGAAAAACACACACACACACGCAAACATGCAACATATCACTGATGCAGCCCTCCAAAGCTGCCCATGTATAATAAATACCTCTGCTGCTGAAAAGCTGCTGATTTACAGCAAAAATAATATTGACTGAACAATCCTGACAAAGTGAAACGTACAAAAGCCTTGCTGTGCTAAATGCCTTCATGTATTTAAGCCGATCGGCTTTACAAGGGAGGGGGGGGGGGGAAATGCCTGTTAGGAAATTGCACGTTTCGAGCTCAGACACAGCTGGGAGCCCGGACGGTAACACGCAGGTAATCTGCATTTCAATGCAACCGCAAAAAGCACCCACAACAACAACACAACGCTAACATTGCAGAGCCTACGCAAAGCGGATACAACAACGCTACATAAGAGCCGTTCGTATTATGAAAGAAAACACAATCTAGCCTACACTGTAGCCTGGATTCTACTAATGCACCTAAGAAAACATTTCAAATCCAACAGTAATACCGCTATCAGGAACCCGGGGCAAATTTACCGCTTCTCTCTGTCTGATTTATTTCTTTTCTTTTTTTTTTTTAAAGCGCTGTCCATATATTAAGGAGCCTTGCTCGTGTCCCGATGCACTCGTAAAAACAGGGCCTGGTCCTTGACCTAGTCACTACTCCGAAACGGCACTGGCGGAACTAATAGTGCACTCATGTCCACTCTCCCAAGCCATAAAAACTTCACAGCACATGTGGCCTCCTATCTAATTACAGAGCCTGTTTTGGGATGGCATTTAAATAGAGCAGGTTAACATCCAGCCACCTCCAATTTCCATTTCTCCACAGCCCCGAATCCCAAGGCAATCACATGACAGACTGACAGACAGACAGACAGACAGACACACCCAGAATTAAAAACATAGGCTAATCTTTATTGAGGGAACATGAGCACGGCAGCAGGAGTACCGCTCTTTCACACTTCTCCCATTTCTAATCACTGCAAATTTTATAACAACAGATTTGGTCCCTGCCTAAGGATTTACATATTTGACTCTTGTCTCTAGTCGAATAGTGTGTGTGTGTGTGTGTGTGTGTGTGTCAGGTCCTGGTGGATAATGCCAGGTAGTTGCACAGAACTTCACCCAAAGAAACAGAAAGAAACGTATGAAAACTGGCGCTGTCAAAATCTCGATTTTACACGACACTCATTTTATTAACGCATGATTAATTCAGTAAGTATTTCTGCATGACCGTTTTATTAAAAAAAAAAAAAAAAAAACGAATAAAGAAATATGAAAGAGGAATGAATGACCAAAATTAAAACCTTTAACACACATTTGTTTGCGATAAATTACTCAGATATAAAAACAATAATAAACTCTAGCAAAAAATGATTTGTTTTTCTGATGTATTCAAATCCACCGTGATGCGTGCGTCCGTGTGGAAACACGCAAAAAGCTCCGGAAAATTTACGTCAATTTAAACAAATATTTTTGTCATCAATGCTGCATGATGAGTTCTGTATAAGTTTCGCATAATAATCATACGTTTGCATAAAGCATCCATATTTGATTCGAGTATTAAACATTTGAAACGGATTTATTTAATGTACGTACAGAACAAATAAAAAATATGTGTGATCTGGTTGCAATCCTGTGATTAATCCAGATGAAATGTTGATTGACGGCGCTAATAAAAATATTTCAGATCAATAAACCTAAAAACAAATGACATAAATAACTCGGTGGTTTAGTGGTTAGCACGTTCGTCTCACACCGCCAGGGTCCGGGTTCGATTCCCGTCTCGGCCATGTGTGTGTGGAGTTTGTGCATGTTCTCTCCGTGTCTCAGGGGGTTTTTCTCCGGGTTCTCCGGTTTCCTCCCCCGGTCCAAAAACATACACGGTAGGTTGATTGGCACCTTGGAAAATTGTCCCTAGTGTATGAATGTGTGTGTGTGTGTGTGTGTGTGTGTGTGTGTGTGTGTGAGATTGGGTTTGGCATTCCATCCAGGGTGTATCCTGCCTTAATGCCCATAGACGCCTGAGATAGACACAGACTCCCCGTGACCCGAGGGAAGATCGGATAAAGCGCTATAAGATGAATGAATGAATGACTGACTCAAGAATGCCACACTGCAGAACGGAACTGAACTTCGTTTAGGCAAATCAAATGAGCTAAATTGTATAAAATGTACAGCTCAACAGCAAAAAATAAATACTTACATGTAGAGAATTCAGTTAGAACAGAATATACCTGTACAGAATCTCCCAGACATAGAACTAAAATGGCCTTTTGAAGGGCTGTTCCAGGTATGCAAAGGTTAGACGACAGGGTCACAGGGACTTGAGACTGACTAATGCATGTGAGGAGGAGAAGAGACAGAGAAAGAGAGAGAGAGAGAGAGTACAGCCCATCCTGTCTAATGCCAAAGAGCTTCTGTATCACAGACGAACTGAATACTGGCTCTGATAGGAAAGTAACACAATGAACTGCATCCTACAGTGAACTCTAGCTGGAGATTACTGAACTGTTTTGACCAGTCAGTAAATCAAACCCTGCTTTGAAACCTCCAAAAATCCCTCCATACATCCACCTGCATGCATTTAGGTCATTTCACATCAGGATCCAGTAATAAAAAGTAAAAAAAACCTCTCAACAGGGGAAAGTAAACGGATTACGACTCTGCCCACTGAGCTGACACGAGCATGTGCACTCTCCCAGAAACCCAGACGCCGTGTCACAGCACACGAGTGGAAAGTTGCCATTAAAGGATGGCTCGGATCCTAAACACACTCATGATAAGTCGAAATCCCTAAGCAGGCACGGTTCCTCGTGCTTTACGAGTCACCTAACGAATAGATCATCTGTGGTACCATCTTCCAATCTTTCAAAACTGGAAAAACAGACGGCGGTAACCGTTACGGCTGCGATTCCGTTCGGCGGCACCGGTCACGCCATTGAACACTTTTGTAATGGAATGATAATGTGTGTTGAACAAGCCAGACAGCATTTAAGTGGATAAAGGATTTCTCCAATCCTAAACATCCGACCCAAACTTGCCGCACAAAGACGCTCGTCTAGCCACTGGGGCATATTTTCAAGCTGGTTTCTACCCTCCAAAAGGCGAGGGTGAAGGCGTCACAGTGGGGGCGATGTCTCGCACAAAAAGCCGAAGGAAAGCTCTGACCTCCACACTCTAATTGTGCTTCATTCATCATCCGCCTCATGTAGAACGACTTCAATGGGGCACAGGGGTCGCATCTTCCAGCTGTTGGGGTCTTTCTCCAAAGCACAGATCTGGAAGTCCCTCACATCGGGGGGTGTATTTAACTTCAGGCCTAAGACAGTTTACCCAACCTTGACACTCAGTGCTACTTAAGCCGAGGCCGAGTGATGTGCATTCATAGCTCATGCTGGGCGGAGGAGAAAAAGGGCCACTCGAAGCATGTTGTTAAACTGATTATGTGAATGACAATGGATGCGCAGAAATAAAAGCGCTGGGATAAAAGGGGCACCAATGAAAAGTAACCTAGACATGCGGGGGGCTGTGGGGGAAGCTCTAGCTTTCAAGGACGAGCCATTTCAGTGGGATTTCTTTTTTTTTTCCCTCCACGCGTTCCCTGTGTATGTTTTTGTTATTGGTCTCGCATTCCGTACTCGGTAAGTGCTGCAAATTTAAACGGGGGAAACGGCTTTAAACAAACGCCACTGGATGTTCCTGCGGAGCTACACAGACTTTGGGGATTGTTGTGTTTGAGCCTTATGGGAACCAAACACGAGAGCAAAAACAGATAACAGCGAGAGAGGGGCGCGGGAGGCCTTTGACGGAAAACAGCTTGGCGTTTCTCGGCTGGAATTCTCACCTGCGGACGGCAGCCTTCAGTCGAGAACTTTTAAGAGCCTGGAAGTCGATGCATGAAAGCGCTATAAAAACAGTGATAATGGCAGAAACAACAAGAGATCTGGTAAAGCTGTCAGCGTGGCAACGGTGGCTTTCCATCGCAGCAGCGCTGAACAATAAAGCCTGAGGTTAATGACACAGAGGTTTCCAGGGAACACAGAATGCTGGGAGAAGAGGAAAGAAAAAGGGGGAGGAAAAAAAAAAAAAAACCCTGCACAGACACTCACTGTAATCATATCGCAACTAATTAGTAATCAAATTGTACAGGGTCGATGATTTCTACTAAGCGCTCAGAGGGAAAACAGCACTGTCCAGATACAGCTTGGTCTACCACATGGCTCAAACCCAGAATACTAATGGTGTTCTTATAAAAACATAGGCTAATAAGATATTTATACGGTCATTAGGATATTAAAAATCCAATCTGCAATTATTCCTGAGAAGAATCCCAAATATCGGAAATATCTGTCTATTATTATTTGGAGGAAATATTTTCTGTACATTTTTTACAACTTTTAACTTGTGTTGCGTATATACAAACATGCATGGACATTCATTCCACATGTAGTCCCCATTACAATAACCTCCATCCTACTGGGAAGGTGATCCACTAGATACGGGGGTTCAGGTACCGAGAGCTGTGCTCACTCAGACACACGTGTTAGTAAAATCTGTGATGTAGTGATTAATGATGTAGGTGAGGTGAGGACGCCTGCGCTGTAGTCAGTGTGTACATTCATCCCAAAGGTGTTCAGTGTCCAGGCTCTGTAGAACTGTATACTGTATGTAAAGCATATGTTGATTTGTTTTGTCATTAGATCAAATCCATGTAATCCTATTTATATAATACTATTTATCCTAGTTTATATATATATATATATATACACACACACAAATAAATTATATTAAAACATCTGGTTTGTGATGGTTCAATGCATTACCTAAATATATTTGATCCATTATCTATTATCTCTTAAGAAAACAAAGGTAAATAGGTTTTGACTGCAATTTAAACAAACAGAAAATATGATCCGATAAAAACTCTTCAGATGAGCCAGCATTTTATTTATGGGAGACGTCATAGACTATAAAACGTTATGAAAGGAAATACATCTGGTTTCTTATTTAAATAACCCCCCACCAAAAAAAAAAAAAAAATTGACATGCTGTACGTGCCTATGGCAAGTGTGTGCTGAGTCACTGTTTAAATGAAGGGGGAAAAAAAACCCTTAAGACTAATGGGTTATTTATCTGCGCTGTGAGAACGTGCGGCAGCTGCAGCTAATGGAAACGTCTGCAAATTGGCAGAAAATTGACCAAACCTGAGACTTAACTTCAAACTGTCAACACATCAACTTCCCATTAATTATGAGATGACAAAATCACTTGCGAGTTTCCTCTTACTTCGGTGATGAATTGTGACTGATGTTTTCCTAAAAGATCAATAGCAGTGGATAAATCAACTGCCATTTCTGTAAACATCTGTTTATAAAGCGCTTTTTTCCCCCCCCTAAAGCTTACTTAAACAGATGGATTATAATGCTCGGCCCTGACATTTTGACTGCCGGGGCCGAAATTGATACGTGCATTTAAAATGCTAAATGACAGTTTAAAAGCTGAATGTTGGCGTCCAGGTCTGTAAGAAAACAGTAGAAGCTTCTGCGGGAAGTTAGCTGAGCCCGAGAATCGACTTTTAGCTTCCTACACATGCAACAACACATGCAACTTATCCAGCAGCTTACCCAAGGCCGAGCCTCGGGGTGTAGAAAAAAAGGCTTCTTCCCACACACACACACACACACACACACACACAGTAAGTCCGTCTGGGCTCTAGTGGTACGCGAGCGAGGGCCTCAGACCTGGAGGATTGGATTACACCACACAGGGGGTTATCAAGTCTCAAGATCTGAAATTCACTTGTGAAAACAAACAGAAAATTTGTAACAGTCTGAGAAAGGACACGCAGGGTTTCCGGCTATAGGAAGGTGGGCTGGAATTCACCAGTCAGGAGTTGTTCTGCATCATTCCTCAGCTTGCGATGCTTTACTGGTAGTAATGAGATTACAGGAAGGAAACTCTGTACACTACTTACTACAGTTACTGAAAGCATCGGAACAGATCTGTGAGATCCCGGAAATCACATGCATGTGGGGCAAATACACGCCTTACTCACCGCAAGAAGTTACAACGGATTACGACTATATTATATATATATATATAACACACACACACACACACACACACACACACACACACATATATATATATATATATAGACACACCACACATTACACATATATATATATATATATAGATATGTGTGTGTGTCTATATATATATATATATATATACACACACACACACACACACACACACACATAGACGATATAGAGATGAGAGAGAGATATAGATAGAGAGAGAGAGATATGAGAGATACACACACACACAAATACACATATATATATATGTGGGGGGGGGATAAGGAGAGATATAGAGAGAGAGAGAGAGAGGATAGAGAGAGAGAAGAGAAAGAGAGATACACACACACACACACACAACGAAAAGCAAAGGAATGGGAGGAAGAAGAAGGGGGAAGAAATGGAGGAAGAAGGCGGGAGAGCGGGGAAGGGAAGGGTGGAAGACGACTACAAAAAAACAAGAGAAGAGAAGAAGAAAAATAGGAGGAATATAATAATAAGAAGAAGACGAATAATAAGAAGAAGATAAAGAAAGAGCTAAAAATGATATACATATGGAGGGGTGAGAGAGAGAGAGAGAGAGAGAGAGAGAGATATAGAGAGAGAGAGATGAGAGATAGAGAGAGTAGAGATAGAGAGATATATAGAGAGATAGATAGATATACAGAAATAAATAAGGACGAAAACAAATATATATAAATAGATATAAAAACAATATAATAGTACATAATATAATAATATACTATATAAATAATATAAAAAAATATAATAGTACTAATAATATCAACACAGTAATAAAATTAATATTAATAAAAACATTCTCGAATTGCCATTAGCTCTTTATACAAAAATGAAATCACCCCTACCATCCATCCACCTGAAATAAACAATAAAAACAAATCGCACCATGACTTAAGCTGTATGGAGACGCTGACTCTGCGCTCTGAAGTGAAGCCCGTACGTTTTACAGAGAAACAAAGTCTCAAATAAAAAGAGATGATTCCACAAATATCATGATTGCATGATTATTTTTATTTATTTTACTTTTACTTATGTGTGATGTGTGATTATTATACAATTCTAGCGCTGCCATGTGCTTTCACTTCATATAATTATTTTATCCCCGTCTATATTTTAATAAAGGTGGCCAGTAATGGCTTGGTTCGATATCTACGTTTGTAAATAACGAGTTGAGTCTCGCATGTCTAATTCTGCTAATAGTGAGAAGAAATGAAACCTCTATTTTGAGCGAACAGGAAAAGAAGCGGCAGGCATTCTTACCCAGACACCAGAACGAGACATAAAAAGCAAGAATGTGTTATAACAGGAGGAAGGAACACGTCGTGTGATCAGCAGGCTGTGTCTGCTGCTGGAAACACTCGTCATGGCCTGCGGTGTCGCGCAGGATCACCAGGTTCGAGGAGTCCAAAGGTCACGCTGCTGTCTTGTTTGAGGACACGCCCGAGTGAACGCGCACAGATGCGCCTTTGCTCGGCGTCTCCTTAGATATCCCTTACAAGTCCCTGTCTTATTAGGTCAAAAAATAAATCTTCTGCAATATGGCGTGGCGTTTTTCTTCTACATGCATTTCTTTCTCTACTCTTATCTTACGCTTTTCACAGAAGGTGAACTTTGTGCTGGTGCTTCGTGAAACTGGGCCTCTATGCGAGCGGATGTGTACTCGGCTTTAGTGGCTGACCCCTCTGGCCCAGGTCATCGACTCTCACTGCTTCACTTCTCCTCACCTCAGGGGTGGTGGCCATGCTCTGCTACACTGGCATAAAACTCCAAAAGAAAGGGGAGGAAAAAAAAGCAAAGGAAGAAAGAAAGAAAGGCTAAAGCAAAACTCTGTGGTGTGTGTGTGTGTGTGTGGTGGGGGGGGTGCTTTAAAAGGAAATAGAAGTGGTGAGACAAAAATAGTCCCATCTCATTGCTATTCATGCACTCTAGCAAGAATAATATCAGACGAGATCTTCTTTGAACGATTGTAGATATAAGAAAATATCATTTTTTTTCGGATCTCAGGCTATTAGCTGTTGAGAAAGCAAGAAAGAGAGAGAGAGAGAAACAAGGGAGGAAAAAAGTTCGCAAAGAAACCATTATCCCTCTCACTCTGGAGCTATTAATGGCCGAGAGATTTACATGCGCGGACGTTACTGCAGGAACAGTAGAGTTTAAGGTTTGTCTAAAGCCCCAAATTAGCTTATCACACTCTGACTCGCTTTTATTCAAAGAGCACAATATGAATCCATTTACATTTGGGAAAAGTGCCATTACGGTTCAGCGGTATAGCGCGCGCACACGAGGAAAAGGGGGAGGGGGAAGGCGGAGGGTCATTTAAATGTCGCTATGATTTGCTCAATCCACTTTATCACTCTTCTATTCTATAAATTGTGCGCCTTAAAGTGCAGACGTCAAACTTCAGCCGTTCCCAGTAGTGAGGGAAACTGTGCGTGGCTGCGGCTGTGCTCCAGTTTTCAGCTGCTCAGTCCTGAGGACAGACTCCACTCCAGAAATACACACAAAAAAAATTTACCATTTACTAATTTTTTCCCTCCAACAAACAAACCTTTATATTACATTTCTTTCTTCCACATTCTTAGATCACAAAGATGACACTTTTAGCCATGTTTTTCAAGACACCAAACCCTGACCTGGTCCAGTCAGAAGAATAACAAGGATACCCATTTAAACAGCAGTACTCTGGAGTCCAATCTGAATCACTCATGTCACAAAGGAAATAAAGTTCCGAGCCCATCACGGGACTCCTGGGAAAAAGAAACGGCGCTAAAACCTGTCTTTGTCATGCAGCCTGGCTCCCTGTGAAAATCTGACGCCCCCCCCCCCCCCCCCTCCCATTCAATAATAGGAGCGCGACATTGAGGGAGCCTCTTGGACAGGCTCTGTGTGAGAATCAGGTACAGCGGATAAACGATCACAGGGATTAAAAGCAGCAAGAATGGAGGCCAGCAAAGCAGGGCCAAGCCATGAAAGGAACCTACAGGAAATTATAATGAGCTTTTAACCCACATTACACGGCCGGGTTTGAAAGTCAGAGTCGCTCTGAGGGCAAAAAAAAAAACGGCAAAAAGAAACGTGAATGCTTCTTCTAATGGAACTTTATGCACAAAAAAGGTTATATAATATAAAGGTTATATATATATATATATATATATATATATATATATATATATATATATATATATATATATAATTAAAAAAAGGTTATATAATATAAAGGTTATATATATAAATAATTTAAAAAAGGATATATAATATAAAGGTTATATATATAATTTTAAAAAGGTTATATAATAAATAATAAGCACATAAATCAGGTGAAGTAACTGATGCTTTAGATTGTACTGGCATGCAAGTCATGTATGCATGTCAAGTCATGTATGCATGTCAAATGGAAATAATCAGACGAGGATTCTGGCTGTGATTTGGTGAATCTTCTAAAAGCTATCTCTCTCTCTCTCTCTCTGTTGAACGTTTGCGTGAGTGGACTAGAAGCCAGCGAAAGTGTGTGCCCCCCCCCCAGTACACGATGTCCGTAATAAACCCCGCTCGCAGCGTGCACGGCAGAGCCTGCGAACTGATCCTCATCAATGCCTCATCAATGATACGATCTGCCTTCCAGATAGAGGACAACACACATTAGTATTCATGATTTCTTATAACGGCACATCTTTTCCTCATTTTGCTCCAGCCTTTTCTTCTTCTTCGTCTTCTTCTATCAGCTAGAGGCTATTGGGTTACCAAATCTTTCAATCCTCCCATTTTTTTAGCTTTACAGCATCTATTGGCTGAAACCTTACTTACTGCATGTAACGAAGCCTGCGTTCGGGTTAAATTTCCATGGAAATACCCGTCTGAATTGGATATTCTGATAATTTATGCGCATGGAGATTCGCTCCAACCACATGCACAAGGGACTACGGGGAGAGAGAGAGAAAAAAAACACACATTTGGAGTATGATTCTGTTGTTGACAGGACGAATGATCATTTCAGAGGGTACTAAAATGATGTCAGGTCACTACAATGCGATAAAATAAGGCGACTTGTCTTCTGGTAAACTTATCAGTGCAATATACGGGATATATGGAAGAGATAAATATATGTATAAGGAGAGAAATTGCAGGACGGAGAGACAGAGGGGCTGGCTGGGCGGGTTGGGGAATTTATTATTGGAGCATTCTGTAAGCCAGGAGGGTTAATGACTGAATAATATATAGTTCAGCATGGAAGCTGTGAGGTTGCACTGAGGTTGGATCGGGAGAACCAAATTAATTATTCTCCTCAGGCTGAGAGATAAACAGGTTCACTAAGCATTTAGCCGGGTAATGGCAATTAAATACAGACTTCATTTCATTCTATTAGGATCAAATAAATGAAGCAATTTCGTAAGTAAAAGCAACATGTTGCCGTCTGGTTGGTGGCAAAGAGGGATGCGTTCGTTTTTGGGAACTATGGAATCTCCCTGTGCAAAATGATAAAGCGCTCTGCATGCATCCGCGTCCCAAAGCCAATCTAAAACACCCAAGGTTTCTGAAGCAATTTACCACGCACACACACACACACACACACACACAAAAGCAAATGCTAATAATCATAAACACTAATGAAGTAAAGGTTAAAAAAAAAAAAAAACACGCACACAGAGTCGGCTTCCAGCATCCAGCCCTTTGACCTATGCTTTACGTCCTCGATGGCTATGTCAATTCATTAATGCATAAACCCATCCCAAATAAAACAAACATTTGCGCATTAATCAGATCCAGCAGGCATCTGTGCAGATGGAGAGCAGCGGCACTCACTCAGGCAGCACTAAAAGCTCTGGAGGAAGCAGCCATTGATTTACAAAGGCCATTTTGAAGTACGCTGGGTTATTGCCCCGCGATACAATGCTGCCGCACCTCTTCCATAAATTTAAAACTCATTACATTAATGGAGTCCAATTTGGTGACCAGCAGCAAAGATGGATCCCAAGTGCACTGAAGAGTACCTGACATGACGCACTTTCTGTCCGTGTCTGTCCGGTACATTGGGATGTGGGGGTGGGGTTGGGTTTTATTTATTTATTTATTTGTTTGTTTATTAAGATCGGAGTGTTTAACCTGCTGGTGATGACCTGAATTTGCTGAATAGTGACTGAAGCATTGATTAGATGTCCATCATTTTCACTCTTCAGTGAGCAGTTTGTGTCTAAATGGTGAGCGCAAGCACATTAACACGTTTCTCTTCCCCCGAACGACTGTCCGTTTGCACACTCATTAGGGGATCTCGGTGTTTATAGATCCAAGCACGACACGCCTCCCTCACGCCGGCCCATAGTACAAGCACGGAAATATCTCTGCTATTCTTTAATATGTAGTCTTAAATTAGCCACCCTTTTTTTTTTTTTACACCGTTTCAAACAGGCGTATACAATCCATTCGGGGGTGAAAACCTCACATCGGATGTTTGTTTCCAACACAAAACAGCACACACATCCCCAGAGGAGAGGACGGAATAAGGGAGAGGGAGGTAGAGAGCAAGTCTGCCCCCTTGTGAGCGACACACTAGCTGCCATCTCTCACTCTCTCCTTGGTCTTATATTTGGGTGTCCATCTCTTTATTTTAAATGTAAAGCACTTGCTGCTGGACTAAATGGTATCCACACACACAACACTGGAGTCCAATACTGTACAATGATTATTTCACCTACTGTCAACTGAGGGACTGGGAGTAATGTAAAAATGTAAGCTCTTGGAGGTCCATGAACATCCATGATCCATTAGAAATGTCCAAATAAGGTGCACAAGCCTTCATTCATTTGCCACACACACACACACACACACACACACACACACACACACACACATTCGCTTGGCAACTCTGTCCGTGTTAGTAGTACTACATCTTACACATACCGAAGGGCACCTGGAGATCAAAATAAGCAGCAGAACTGGACAGCAGATAAAACAGTCGTGGGATGACGTGGGATGAAGTTGAGACTGTGCTCATGAAATAAACGAAATCACTCTGCACCAAAGGACTGCAATTATATAATGTGTCCATCTAGTTAAAAAAATACATGTATAGTGAAAAAATATGTATAAAATAAATATATATATATATTTTTATATATATTGAAGCAGGATACACCCTGCATGGAATGCCAACCCATCACAGGACACACACACACACACACACACACTCTCATTCACACACATTCATACACTAGGGACAATTTTCCAAGGTGTCAATCAACCTACACCCACCTACCGTGCATGTTTTTGGACCGGGGGAGGGAAACCGGAGAACCCGGAGAAAAACCCCCTGAGGCTGAGGCACGGGGAGAACATGCACAAACTCCACACACACATGGCCGAGACGGGAATCGAACCCGGACCCTGGCGGTGTGAGGAGAACGTGCTAACCACTAAACCATCGTGCAAGGCTTTAATATACAGTAGCGTAACCCCAGACACACTGAGACATCGGGGAAATTATTAAATCGCACAACTGGGATCTCTGAACATGTAAAATGAAATGGACAGCCCGTGGACAAACCATGATCCAAACACTTGCCTTCATATAGTGATCATAATTTGTGCCTCAGAGACTGTCCATTAGTGTGTTCTGACGGTATATTATTAAAACTATTTGAAAGAAAGAAATAGTTTTACATGGACATTTCAATATTTTGTCTCTGTATGAAAGGTTTTTGAACATATAGTGTCCTCACTAGGACACTATAAGTCCAGCCCCAGGAGCCAGGTCTCGCTCTACAGTAGCAGATCATTAGCAGGTTTGTCGTTATGATAATGGATTTAAGTCTTTCCAAACACATTTCTAATCCAATGCTTGTTTAAAAAAATAAATAAAAATAAAAAAGACTGCAGTCTGTATGTGGTCATGGTTAGGCGACAGACACGTTTCAGAGCTATTTTACTAAAGCATTTAAACAATAGAATATGCCATGTTAGTATTTGGATTGACAAGCAGATTGTGCTTTTATACAGCTTCGGGGCGTCTCCATCAAATAAAACACTATTGGTCTTCACTGTTCTCTATATTGCACCTGGATCACTAAACTACAGGTTTGCTTAGATTCCGTAGTGTGGCGTAATTTATTAAATCTACTGTTAGTCAAGAAGTTCAACCACATGTCACAATGACGTTCTGTTTCATGCTAAGAAGACAGAGCATAGTGTATATGTGTTACAGTATAGATTACATTTAAACACATAATCAATCATACTTCACAGAAAATGCATTTTCATTACGTTTTACGAGGCAAACTGAAAGAAAAAGTACGCAGACAGCTTCATCCTGCGACCATCAATTTCCCCCCCGAACATCTTTTTTTTCTCATGCAATTAACTTTCTGCTCAAAGAAAAGTGTTTAAGCTTGTCACTAAAGTCTTTCATCACAGAGATACGAGCCTTAAGTGCAAAAATGTGAAAACACGACGCCGATTTAAAACGCTCTGACATCATAAAGTGTCATTTTGCAAAACGAACTCCACTTCTCAAAAGAACGCCAATTATAAATTATGCTCTTAAGGCTTTTTTGGGTGCAAATGCGGCATCGGGAAACGTGCTTCCATTGGGAAACGTGCTTCCATCGGCCTCTACAAGCATTGCTCGAATAAGGGAGGGGCGTAATGCAACACAAACGTCGGTAAGCGAAAGGGAGGAGAGTGATAACCCTGGATGAACGCGTGTTAGCCAGCGCAGGCAGGATCCGAACAGCAGATGGATGAGAGCGTTTATAAGGTCGTAGCTCATTTAAACCGGAGCCTTTACGCTGCGCGAGAAAAAAAATAAATAAATAAAATAAAGCCCGCCGCTAGATTAATCGTCACTCTGAATTCCTTACGCCTCGGAAAACAGAGCGTCTTCGAGGAGATGGTGACTTTGAAAACACGGCTGCGTTTGGCTTTGCTCCACTTTCTCCTTACTTGCAGGAATCCATTGTCCTACTGTCATAAACGTTACTCCCTCGATTTACTGTGTCAGGATTGTCATGCGGCCTATTTTTCCACTGCAAATCAGTAACTGGCAGCTTCTTTCTTCTAACATGGGCTGGAAAAAATAGCAGATGTGATTTAAGGAGAAAAAAAAATACCATTTAGATATAGGTTTTTAATTTGCCTGCTTTTCTCCCCCCCCCCCCCCCCCCCCCCCCCCTTTTTGTGAGGCAAACAAAAGCAGATGTTTGCATATTAAAGCTATATGTGGGAGACGATAGGAACACTGCTCTGCTGATCATCAGGTACACTAATGTCATGTCTCTTTCAAAGCTCCAGTGTCTGTGCAAATGAATAAATAGGAATAGAAAAGCCGTCAGATGTGAAATTAAAAGGAGTGAACTCGTTGTTTTTGTTTGTTTTGTTTTTTTTTCAACGTTTCAGGGAGCCACAGCACATGACCTGGATTAAACCAGCATTTGTGTCTGCAAGAGATTGTTACTATTTTACAAGGACTTGGAATGACAATGAGCACGAGGGTTGGGATGTCCTAGCATGCTCACCACAAACCAACGACACGATATTTTTCTAATCGCAACACTGACGTGTACTGACGTGTAATTGCCGACAGGACGTTTAATATCCATTACACTGGCTTGAGATCGTATGATGGAAGTGTCACTTCACTTGCTTCTAATAGTCACGTTACAGGGCCGCTACCTCTCCTGGCCCACTGAGCACGGTCCATAAGCCTCAAGTGCTCAGCCGTACAAATGAAACACACTAAAAATTACAAGGACATCTGCCAAAAGTCATAAACGTAATATATTAGTATAATAACAGATTCCTTACACTCATGTAATAGGTGATTACAGTTCATTTAGTTAAAAAATAAAATCCTAAATAAATCCACATGTAAATATATATATATATGTATAAATATTAAACAAAGTGCTCCTTTCATTCCCTTATTTTTACTGTTCAGCGAGTAAAATGTGTTTGAAGGGAAGTACATAACATTAATGAAGTGAACGCAGGAAGCGCGGCACTCTGTTCCAAACAGCGTCTTAAAATGAAAGCCAAGTGACATCACTGCTTTGACCAATTAGGAAAGGAAATTTAAACCGGTGCCGAGGCAAATAAACAAGCAGTGCAGGTGTTAGTATTAATACAAACACACCGCCAGCTGCTGAAACACATTAGACAGCAGAGTAAACTCCACCATGTTGGTTTTGGCCTACAACGAACGAAATGCCAAATGCCATACACACGACACGGTGACGGCAGACATTGACGTATAACTACTGACTTCCCCATTGGGTATGTTCTGTTAAACTGTAGTAATTTTATTTATTTATTTATTTTTCCACCATTTTGACCAAGAATTTAAAAATTACAGCATGCACAGATACACACAGACCCATCGTATATGTTCTCAGAACAGAAAGTCACAACTATTTATATATATATATATATATATATATATATTCATTCATCTTCTACCGCTTTATCCGTATCTTCCCTCGGGTCACGGGGAGTCTGTGCCTATCTCAGGCGTCTATGGACATTAAGGCAGGATACACCCTGGATGAAATGCCAACCCAATCGCAGGACACACACACACACACACACATCACACACACCATTCACACACTAGGGACAATTTTCCAAGGTGCCAATCAACCTACCGTGCATGTTTTTGGACCGGGGGAGGAAACCGGAGAACCGGAGAACCTGGAGAAAAAACCCCCTGAGGCACGGGGAGAACATGCACAACTCCACACACACACACATGGCCGAGACGGGAATTTTTTTGGGGAGAACGAACCCAGACCCTGGCGGTGTGAGGCGAACGTGCTAACCACTAAACCACCGTGCCCCCATACATACATATATATATATATATATATATTATATATATAGATATATATATATATATATATATATAATAAATAATGCCAGCTTGAAAATAATTCCAAAGCTTGAAAATAAAACAGTAATATCAATCTTTGGACATGGAAAAATGTTACTTGAAGGAAAAATATACTTCTTTCAGGCTGATCAACATCGCAACACGGCAGAGACGTTGCTCCTCCGTGACCTTGCCAAGCCTGCCTTGACGTCGGAAAGATATACTGTAAAAAAAAAAAAAACCTCTTAAATATTGCAAAACAAGGTTACTGATGCAGTCTGCTATCGCGTAACATGCCCTTGGTAATCAGATGTCTGTTTGATTAACCCGGCTGAAACGCTGCATGAGGCAGACAACAACAACAAAAAATCCCCCCAAAAATAGATTTTCTTATCTTCTATTCTGGGGGAAAATAAAATCGCTCCTTTCAGAGAAAGCTGATGAACAAATGAACAGGAATCCCGTAACAAACGAGAGCAGATAACACACCGAGGAGCTTTCGATTCATTCCGTAGATTAAAACCTCCGAGCCTCAAACTTGTATCCAATTTCGTGTTATTTCCTCCCACATCTTTTTAAACGTATACAGTACAAACACTGGCGCAGGCCTGCGCTGCCAATGATGGCATTAAAGGACACCAAGAAAAACAGGTGACTCAGTGGAAATGAATATTTGTCTAACATTTGCCTCGGCTTTATGTGCACTTAAAGCCTGGCAGGCGAGTTTGTTCTCAATTTTTCCACTTGATGCCTTATTCATTTCCAGCAGTAAAGAGATGCTTGGGCAAATTAAAATCAAGGCCAATAGAAACAGGCCATTAGGGCTGCAGACTCCCGGCACTGGATTACGGTTTGAGAGAAAAAGCTCACAGCACAAGAACTCACTTAGTTCCAGAGAAAGACTAAAGATCCGTCTCCATCCAACGCCCCAGGAGGACTCTGTCCTTATGTCGTTTTCAGCCGCAGCATCCTTTAAAAAAAAAAAAAAAGGCGAGGAAAATGCTGAGGCACGCTGCCTCTGTAAAGAACCACACCGGCTCTTCCTCAGCATTAATTTCTCAGCAGGACGGTCCGAAATAAGTCCTGACAAAAACTTTTCCTTTCTCGTCATTTATCACTGAAGCGCACGGTACACTTTCTCTCAAGCGGTCGATGCTCTCGCCATGTCTGTAACAGACTGACATTTTCTTTTTTGCAACACTTCTCGTTTGTTCACTTAAAGCCGCCGGAATCAATAGTGCTGATCTCGCTGGATTCCACCAGACCTTCCACGTTCAGCCTCATCCCCTTCCAAACATCTCTCCCAGAACCTCCCGATAAATCCCATGACCTCTTTCGCAGCGACGCAAACGCGGGGAGGAATTTTCTTGCTTGGCGCTTTTCTGAAATGGCACTTTTTTAAAAAATAAAACGCTCGGACACCGGTGTTTCTCCACTAACACATATCCCTTGGCTGTAATCCGAGGCTTTCCGTGCGCTCCATTACACTTGCACTTTGCTCCTGTTCAATTAGTGTTTTTTGTGTGGGCTGCCTCTCCATGCACAAAATAATTGCGAGGAAAAGTCACTCTTTGTGGAGAAACCTCCTTATTGCTTATTACAGCATGACCCTGCTGAGATTCTCAATTTTGTGTGTGTGTGTGATTTAGTGATAGCTATCAAATTTCCATCAAAGTGTCCCTAAAAATGACTTATAACCGTTTTAATTATCTAACATGATTAATTATCTAACAAAATGAGCGCCCATGTTCTTTAAATCCCCGCCATGTTAGCTAATTGATGTGTCCGCATGTTAGTAATTAAGGGCGATTTACTTTGGGTTGAAAATGACAAGCCGCGCCTGGCGAGGGAATGGATTTTGAGACAACGAGTAAAGCCTTCGCTTGCTCACGAGAGAAAATGGCACATCCGTCTCCCCCGTGACAGTTTTTCTTTAATATCTAGAGACGACCGTCTCTCCCGGGACTATCCAATCTCGACCTCTTGCTCATGTGCCAAGCCTGAGCATCCGTCGGAGCCAGGAGCAGGAACGCCAACCTGATCCGAACGGCCATTAAGAAGCTTCTCCTGAACCATTATTATTATTCACATCCATTAGAGCTGTTCCAACAATCTGATCCCGCATGAAACATTTACATTTTTATAAAGTGCTTTTAATTAAAATGCACAATGATTAGAATGTCATGTTACTAAGAATGCCACTATCTGTCTTCTTGTCACCGTAACTAATAGTGTTTTTTTCCCCCTACAGGTCTGTGATATGGAGAGAGAGAGAGCGAGAAAGAGAAAGAGAGAGAAAGAGAAAGAGAGAGAGAGAAAGAGAGAGAGAGAGAGAGAGAGAGAAAGAGTGAGAGTCAGAGAGAGAGAAAGAGAGAGAGTGTGATCAAAAGAGAGTGTGAGAGTGCGCTGATGCGTGGTTTGCTCGCGCAGTGAGCGTGTGAGAGTTAGAGAGACGAAGTGCGCGTGCACGTGGTGTGAGAGCGCGTGCCCCGCGAGCGCAGCTCCCAGTGCGCGTGCGAAGAAGCGCACGAGATGCGCTGCTCGCGCAGATTGTTGAGAGACCGCGCGTGCGACGCGAGAGCACGCCCGATGCTTCGCGCGCCCGCTGTGCGAGTGAGAGATAAACGCCGAGATGAGAGTGCGATCGCGTCGTGGAGAGTCGACCCTCGCGAGCGCGTGAGAGACGCCCGCCGACGAGAAAGAGAAAGAGAGAGAGTGTGAGACGCGTGAGGTTCGCGCTTGCACATGGAGCGCGCGCGTGATGCGAGACGAGAGCGTGTCAAGCGCGCCTCGCGCACGTCCTCAGAGAGTAAGAGAAGAAGAGAGTGCGTTCGCGCGTTTTGAGAGCTCCGCCCGCGACTCGTCAGAGTGCGTGCGCGTGCGTGCGCGTGCCCCGTGAGCGACCTCCTCCCGAGCGTGTGTGCGCGCGCGTGCGCGCTCCCCGCGCTCGTGGCGCGCGCGCGCGCCGCCGCGATCGCCGCGCGCGTTTGAGCCGCGCGTGCGCGTGTGCGCTTGCGCGCGTGCGTGCGCGCGTGCAGCGCAAAGAAAAGCGCTCGCGAGCTGCGCGAGAGTGTGCGTGAAGAGGTGTGTGCTAGACGCCGACCCGGACGCGCGAGAGTGAGAGAGGAGTGAGAGACGAGAAAGTGACGAGAGACGCGTGTGAGCTGCCGCGAGCGAGAAAGAGAGAGTGTGCGAGAGCTGTGCGAGCGAGCGTGAGAGAAGCCAGAGATGAGAGCGGAGAGATGCGAGAATAAATAGAGAAAGTAAGAGAAGCTGAGCACTAGATTCGCAAGTAGAGTGAGAGCCGAGAAGAGAGTGTGGAGAGTGAGAGAGACAAAAAAGATAGTGAGAGAGAGAGAAAGAGAGAGTGTGTGAGAGAGAGTGAGATAGAAAAAGAGTGAGTGATCGAAAGCTAGAAGTGGAGAGAGAGAAGAGTGTGAGAGAGAAACGAGGAGAGTGAGCTAAGTGCAGAGACAAAAACACGACGTTTGATAGCCGAGAGAGCGTAGAAGAGAGAGAGAAGGATGAGATGAGAGCGATGAAACAGAGAGTGTGAGAGAGAGAGAGAAGAGAGAGAGAGAAAAAGAAAGAGAAAAGAGCGCAGAGAGGAGTGTGAGCGAAACTAGAGACAGAAGAGAGTTCGAGAGAGAGAGTAGAGTGGAAACACAGAATGAGAGAGAGAGAGAGAGAGACTCCTTGCCAACAACAGGACTGAAAGATAGAATAAGGAGAAGGATGCAGTGGAGTGGAATGAAACTGACTGTAATAGAAAGTGCAATGTTACAATAATGATAAGCAGAATCAGGACACAAAGCTCTGATTAAACACAGATTTAATATAATGTTCACTCACTCTCACTCACTCACTCACTGCACTCACCCACACTCACTCACTCACTCACTCACTCACTCACTCACTCACTCACTCACTCACTCACTCACTCACTCACTCACTCACTCACTCACTCACTCACTCACTCACTCACTCACTCACTCACTCACTCCGTTTATTAGTGACGTTTACTGTTACAATTACTGACTGATATGTGGAATTTATCCACCCTGCACATCATGGCACTGTTCATTATCAGTCATCATGGCCTGTCATGAAAGAAACTCCGTAATGACTATTAATCACATGACTACCATTCAAAGCTTCCCGTCAGAGAACAAATAAAGAATAAAAATATCCTTGAATAAAAGAATAAAAAAAAAAAAACCTCCACCAATAAAAAACCCTTTTACTCTTTCACGCTCGTCTGCTTTGTGGTCCATTATAACCTCATGCACTGCTTTATGAGAAGACGTTACAAAGCTTTAAGCCCAGCTTAATGAAGGTCCAGTGTAGGTGCCCTTAATATATTATTACATCTTACCATACAGTGACCTTTCATAGTGTAAAAATAAACAACAGCAATACATTTCTCTATATTTTAATGTGGCTAATTGTTCATTCATTCATTCATCTTCTAGCGCTTTATCCGATCTTCCCTCGGGTCACAGGGAGTCTGTGTCTATCTCAGGCGTCTATGGGCATTAAGGCAGGATACGCATCGCAGGACACACACACACTCACACACACAAGGGACAATTTTACAAGGCGTATGTGCATGTTTTTGGACCGGGAGGAAACTTGGAGAAAAACCCCCTGAGGCACGGGGAGAACATGCACAAACTCCACACACACATGGGGGTGGCGGGAATCGAACCCGGACCCTGGCGGTGTGAGGCGAACGCGCTAACCACTAAACCACCGTGCCTCTCTTTGCTAATTGTTGTTTTGTTTAATATAAACATTAATACTTTAAAGGGTTGAAATGTTTCGTTTTTAACACATTTTACTGAGAATATTTTTTTGTTGTTATCTGGGCATGTTTGTAAATCCTGATATAATGTGCAACGGTGTTAAAATCAACTCGTAAATAATATACTCGTATAAATATATAATCAACTCGTATAATAATATATATATGTGTATGAAATGATCACTATATTTATTACACGAACAAATATACTTAACACTGTTTTAAATCATTGTGCTGTATTTATCTTGCCATTTATTTACAAGTTTTTTTTTTATGTTTGCATATTTCAGAGTGAAAGTGTTCTAAATCGGAATCCGACCCCCAAACGAGCTGAAGTAAATGAAAAATGGTGCCAGCGGGCAGAGCAACAGCTCACCACCAGGTGAAGTAGACCGAGCCAGTGTTTCACTGGTGGATAACATTTTATCCCCTACATCACTGAACATTTACCCCCTCAATCACATTATAATCCCTGTACTCCATTTAGCACTCTAACCCTTAATATACCATTATACCCGTTACCCATCTGTTCCCTGTGATCCTGTGCCACCCTGTAACCCTTTTCCCTTTTGTACCACTATAACCTCTGTACCCCTGTCCCACTCGGACCATCATTTCCTACATAGCACTGAAAAGCCTTGCACTAATATAACCCATGGACCACCATGTGCCACAATAACCCCACAAGCTACTGAACTACACCTTGGGTCATTTGTAAAGATGTTAATTATGGCTGTAAGAGTGTTTTTTTTTCACGCCAGCCTCTGTTTGATTTAATAAGATCATCATTTGCTTATTCTTTAATTAATAAGTAAACAGATTTCAGACTCCTATACTGATACACAAATGTGGCTAAAATGTGTTGCTAAATAAATAAATACATACACAAATTTATATATATATATATATATATATATATATATATATTATACTATATATATATATATATCTATATATATATATATCCATATATATATATATACATACATACATATATATATATATACCCTATATATATATATATATACATATATATATATATATATATGCATATATAAATTTTGTATGTATGTTACATACTATATATATATATATATATATATATATATATATATATATATATATCTATATATATATATACATATACATATATATACCTACATACCTACATACACACCATACACATACACATGCGCTTTATTTATTTATCATATTTATTTATTTATCAACACATTTTAGACACATTTGGTGTATCGTTATAGGAGCCTGAGATTATATATATATATATAATACCGATCTTGGATATATATTCTTAGATTATGTATATATATATATATATATTGTGTGTGTGTGTGTGTATATATATATAGGTGTGTGTGTTATGTGTTATATGTGGTGTGTCATGTATGTGTGTGTGTGTGTGTGTGTGTGTGTATAGTATATATGTATGTATATATATATATATATATATATATATATATATATATATATATATATATATATATATATATATATATATATATCTATATATATATATATATTTCATACTGACATGAGCTGGCAGTCGTGTCTAACTGCTTAACAAAGAAACAGTTGCAATATATATAAAGTATTTCTTATTAAACAAAAACATGGTTTTCATCCAAACCCTGAAGATTTACTTCATTTTTAACATTGAGTGTTGACGCTCAGCGGTGTGTCTACTTCGACTGACCAATCGCAACGTCACACTGCTGAGACTTCGGAAAGACATGGCGAAATCTTCTAGCTAGAATTTATGTCTATTATGACAGGATACAAATCAATCCACATGCACTGGAGCATTAGTACGATTCTTACCTTCGCTGGCATTTTTATAGGCGCGGTTCCAACCCTGTAAAACTGTCATTACAACAGCTAATGTGCACTGCAACAGTAATATGGTTATTGGGTGCTCTTTTTTCACAAAACAAGGGCATTGATCTCAATAATTAAGGGGGGGGGGGGAGATACACACACAAACACATACACACACACACACACACACACACACACACAGCAAAATCAATTTTCATCAAAAGCTATACACAGTTGTCTCAGGTCATTGCAGTGCTTTTTCTCAGACTATGCTTTAATGCTCGAGTAAAGACTGTATATAGGCCTCGGGCCAGCAAAAACCTTCCCTCTATTCAGCACAGGCTCATAAGCTCAAATGAATAGCTCGGTGATGAAAAGAGTTTTGTTCAAGGCTGGCCTTCATTTAGAGGTTACGCAGGTTTTATCTCTCATGGGGTGAGCCCTGGCTTTCACTAGTCTCTCACTGTGTGCTGAGGTTAGAGAGCAATATTCAATGAATTTCATCAAAAAAAAAGCGCCTGATCTTTGATGGTTCTGACTAAAATAATGCTCTCTTATGATTTACAAAAAAAAAAAAGTTTAGCCTTTATTGTGAATTGAGAAATCATGTCATTAGCTAGGAAAGGGAATAAGGCTTATTCAGTACAGCGATGTGATAAAAGATCATAGCTGTGGTATGTTATATATCAACACCAACACAATCGTTTAAGAGACACTAGTGAGAGATCACCGCAAATCAGGCCTTGTTTAAAAAAAAAAAAAAAAAAAAAAAAAAAAAAAAAAAAAAAAAAAAAAAGGTATCATTTTAGCGGACAGGTAGTGCTACTATTACAGGTAGGCGAGAAATGAAAAATCGGTGAAAGCAGTGGGGAGTTTTAAATCTCATTTCTAGCACTGTAGTGAAACAATAGAGTCAAGCGCTTTGATTTCACTTAATATAGAATGTCTTGCAAAGCCGGCTGGATATGAAGGCGCTTTTCCTGCAACGCAAAAGTCAAACGCACTTAACATTCGCGAGGGTTTAAACAGGCATTCGGGAAAAAACGAGCCAAACTTTTCAAACGACAGCACACAATGCGTATAATCATTTAAATAAATACACCGTGAGGTTCATGCAATATCTGCAATAATACCTTCCACTGTATTCTGAAACTGAAACGAGATCCTTAATCAATTTCTGCTATTTGGGCAAAAATAATAGGAACATTCGGCCAAGCAGTATTCCCAATGTTGTTCATTAATATGAATGACTTGTTTATAGAACTACAGGAGAAACGCTAAGTGAATGCCAATATCAAATCACGGCTATGCCAATATTCTGTATAACTGCCCTCTTGTTTGTCCAATTCTGCTTAATTATTTTTACACAAGTAATCAGATAAACAGTTTAGTGCTGATTTCATGCGAAATTAGAAGCCGTTCTTGTAAATTGTCGATATATAATCAAAAGAATCATTAATGTCAGTGAAAAATGGAAATGAATCCCTCAATGAAACAGCAAAGACATTACGGCCAATTTTACTAAGTAGATCTCTTTAACTGGTGAATAAACGCTTGCTGATAGAAGTTTAGATTCCAGATTAAAGACACCCACTAGAACAGGGGTGGGCAAACTACGGCCCAGGGGCCACATCCGGCCCCTTGGTCCTTTTAATCCGGCCCGCTGAACTGCTTCGGCTTCTTTGCCGCACCAGAAGAATGTATAACCGCACAGCGGCGCTGACATTGTTGTTGTACGCTCAGTGAGAAAAATGAAGGAAAAATACAGCGATTTATTTTTGTTTGTTTCTTTTCCCTAAATAGAATATCCTTATTCTTTTGGTAGCATCATGAACATGATATCATTTACCGCTCTTTACAAGTGGAAAAAATTAATATTGAACATAAGTTATGTTCAACGTTATTGTTGGTTCGGCCCACGAACACACCTCAGGTTTTCTTATGTGGCCCTTTGGAAAATATAATTGCCCACCCCTGCACTAGAAGGTAGATGGATCTAAATCCGGGTTCACACTGTGCACCAGATTTGGTCATCCCAGACGAATTTTGGAAAAAAAAAAAAAAACAAAGCCCAAAGAAATTCCTATAAACCGCATCTAAATCCTGCAGTCTCTGTTTGATCATTTGACATGTTCAACACCAGTCATTTAATGGCTGTCATTCAATCATTCTTTCCTCACAAGAAAGTCGCCGAGGCGGCGTCAGAGCATTTCACACTCTTTCCTGCTGTGTGGCTTCTCCTATAATACCCGTCAAACAAAGGACCAATAGGAGCGCCGGATTTGCTAAAGCAATTAATGCGACAACTTCAAAACCGCCTCATTGAAAATGTCAACAGTACAGCAAACAAAAAAAAAAACAACAACAACAACTTGCTGAGTTACGGAGCGAAACTAAGTGTATGTACAAGGTTTTTAATCACAAAGGCATGTCATATCATGAACAACACTACAGATGTTGCTGTTTGTTTGTTGCTAGCTACCGTTAGAGAGAGAGAGAGAACGCTGGTCTGAATGAGTTTCTTGTGACTCTTGTAGACTCTGAACCAAGACCCTGCAGGGAGATATGGGGATCACAGTGCTCGTACAGTCTACAATGGCATTTTGGCATACACCCTTATCCAACTTACAACTGACCCATTGAGGGTTAAGGGCCTTGATCAAGGCAGCTTGGCGGGATTTGACACTGTGATCTTCCGGTCCAATGCGTTAACCACATCATGTTCCCTTTATAATGCACTCCATAAAGTGAACAAGGTGGTAGCTACATGCTTAACGTAAACCTCAAAGAAGATGTATGATCAGTTTAGAGTGTAGGAAGAAAAAAATACTTACAAATCTGAAGCAGAAAACAAAACGTAGCTCAAAGTCAGTTTAAGGCGAAATCGTTGCTCTAACTTGAATGTAAATCACATGCTAAAGAAAAAAAACACTCGGGTTACAGGCAGGAATTGACGACCGTTACAGTGAATTACTGTGGAAGAAACCCAGAGTCTGTTGTGGTCTACAGGTTCCAGACTTTGGCAACCACTGATGGGAAAAGATATTCTTAATGTTAACTCATATTTCTGCCAAGGCCACGACTACGACTGGCTTTACAGGAAATGATCAGAAATTAATAGACTCATTCTGTATCTCTCTCTCTCTCTCTCTCTCTCTCTCTCTCTCTCTCTCTATATATATATCTATATATATATATATATCATTCATTCATTCATCTCTCTACCGCTCTATATCCTCTATAACCCTCTTCTATCCGTCTTTATCCGATCTTCCCTCGGGTCACGGGGAGCCTGTGCCTAACTCAGGTGTCTATGGGCATTAAGGCAGGATACACCCTGGATGGAATGCCAACCCATCGTAGAGCACACACACACACACACACACACACACACACACACACACACACACACACACACACACACATTCATACACTAGGGGACAATTTTCCAAGGTGCCAATCAACCTACCGTGCATGTTTTTGGACCGGGGGGGGAAACCGGAGAACCCGGAGAAAAACCCCCTGAGGCACGGGGAGAACATGCAAACTCCACACACACATGGCCGAGCCGGGAATCGAACCCGGATCCTGGCGGTGTGAGGCGAACGTGCTAACCACTACGCCACCGTGCCCCTGTATATATACCGTAAATTCCGGACTATAAAGCGCACCTGCATATATAAAAAAAAAACCGCATTCCTATTTAAAAAAAAACCTGCACCGCACCTGCACAAAGCCGCATCCGCTTTTGAATGGTAAATGTACATGTATGTACCTAAATAGATCCTTTCCTAACCTGTATTTTTAACACGGTGTAACGGTGGACGCTGCACAGCTGCAGACGCGGAGATAGACGCGGAGATCCGGAATTCATACAAAACAGGATTTATATAGTAAAGGAGACGCCGCTATACGGAGTGAGCGGCTAGGAGCCTTGCCGCTCATGCGGAGCGCCAGACATTAGAGAGCTGCGGCCATAGGTGCGCGCCGTGGAAACATGTGCTAATGGCGGGGCTTTAGGGACTACGAGCGTCCGTGTCCGCGAACTAGGGATGGCTACGAGCCGGACGGGGATTGTATAGTGAACCGGGCTTATATCGGGAGAGGGAAAATCAAGAACCGCTGAGGCTGTATTGCGTGTGCGCGTGTGTGTGTGTGTGTGTGTGTGTGTGTGTGTGGGGGGAAAAGAGCAGGGAGTGTGGACGAGAGAGCAGCACCGAGCAGCAACTTTGCTGTGCGGGACAGAACCAAGAGAAAATAAGCGCTATTTACAGTATTTATCTTCATTTCTCCTGTGTGTGAAAATCACGTCACCTTTACCTTGTAAAGATAGAGTTTGTCCTCCTTCTATCCGCTTCTAACCCACTTATATCTGAAAGAGGAACTAGCGCATTCTTCTTCTTTGCATTTATTTGTGTTAGTTTTGATTCTAATTCCGGTTAGAGCCCCTAGCATCGGGAAAAAAATCTGCAGAATAGCCGCACCTTATTAGCCGCATGGTTCAAAACCTTGGAAAAAAGTAGCGGCTATAGTCCGTCAGGCAGGTATATATATATGTATATGACCTGTTCAATGCTGCTTCTTTAGACTAGTAATGTGGATCATGCTTAAATGCAGAAGTGTGAACAACAGCAACAACAGAACCCACTACAGTGACTCTGTGACGAGTAATGAGGGAAGCAGAAAGTCCTACAGGCAGGAAAACAATTAAATCCTAATGGGTTGGTTAGAATGCATTCTGGCTGCTATAACACATTTCTGATAATCTATGTGGGATAATGTAACGCCAGAGGAAAGAACATATTTGATGTATGTGCGCAAGAACGTACGCTTGGAACGAGGGGGTGACGCAACGTACGTTTGTGTCTTAAAATAAAGAAAGAAATTGTTCTTCGGCACAGATTAACAGCTTGAAAGTGACTCGCAGTGGGCAGTACCATCGTGAAAGAATTACAAGATGATTTTCTTTTTTTTTTTTTTTTTTTTTTGGACTTTTACAAAGCCTATGAAAAATGAACGGCTAAGATTGACACAATTAGCCAGTGTTTTGCAAACGCGCACTCTAAATTGACTGGAAAGATGACACTGTGATTATCAGTGTGATCATCGAGTGTAAATAAGCCTTCAATTGAATGCAGATTAAAAGCATAAAATTAGCTCATCAGAACAGCTGCAGGAAACGACAGAGCCAAAACTGTGCAAAGAATGAAAGAGTATCTGTAGGTGTGCCTGGAGGAATTGTGACGAGGACAAGACTCGTTCCATAATCGTGCATTCTATCCTTTGTTCAACCCTTTTTTTTGGTGCCTAAGAAAAGAGAAGATGTTTTGGAAATTTCCATCAAGCTTTTCCTAAAGCTCATTCAGAATCTGGACAAAAACAGGTGGATGTATAAAACCCTGTGAAAGCCGGTCCATGCACCCTTTGAGGAAGTCATTTACAGCAGACCACCTCTTTGATCGTGCGAGCTTCGCCAGGTCTGGGGTGCATGTTAAAAAAAAAAAAAAAAAAAAGAGAGAGAGGTTTGATTTAGAAAGTGCCGCGGGCGAATGATGGACGTCCACCGCCATGGCTTTAAAAGTGAGATCATTAAAACCAAGTTTAAAAAGCGCCAGTCTGTAGCCAACGGCACAAGTGTGGACTCCGAGCCAAGAATTTGCTCCTCATGCATCAGCAGCCTTCAACTGTTTGAAAAAGAGAGGAGGGGGGTGGGGATTGCAGGGTTTCTTCATCTTCGACGTGGGGAAAAGCAGCATGCTCTGCACTCGTTCCCATCCTGTATCAAACTACTCACAAAAGGTAAAAAGCACACACAAGGGAGCACGAAAGAGTCATAAATTACCGAATTGTATGATGGACTGCAGTCTATTCTACAAAAGAAATGCTTTCTAACCTTACTACAGTAAGGTTGACGCGGAATGCATGTCTAATGAATAAAAAATAAAATGTAAAAAATAATAAATAGATAAATAAAAACACTCCAAAGCATAAAAAAGCACAGAAACAATAATAATAAGAATAAGAAACAAACTGATTCCACTTTTAAATGTTTGCATTTATAATATTCCACCACAAGATAAACAACCACATTTTGCCATGATCAACTATTTCAAATGAATATAATCACAATATCCTTCACAACCATACCGATGAGAACACGCCAAGCCCCGCCCCCCCACCCGATACATCCAATCAAGTTCCTCAATCTTTGGCTTGTGAATCGAATCTTATAGATACCATTTTTCTACTCTACAAACACATCTAGGAAATCATCGGCAGTCCTATTTGCTTCTATCATTGAAGCCGATCATAATTCTAAATGTTCATGGAAATAAAAAAAGATCTCTCAGGTATTTATTCCTTCATTCATTCATCTTCTAGCGCTTTATCCGATCTTCCCTCGGGTCACGGGGAGTCTGTGCCTATCTCAGGTGTCTATGGGCATTAAGGCAGGATACACCCTGGATGGAATGCCAACCCATCGCAGGGCACACACACACACACACACATTCATCATACACTAGGGACAATTTTCCAAGGTGCCAATCAATCTACTGTGCATGTTTTTGGACCGGGAGGAGGAACCGGAAGGACCGGAGAACCCAGAGAAAAACCCCCTGAGGCACGGGGAGAACATGCAGCAACATGCACAAACTCCACACACACATGACCGAGACGGGAGACGGGAAATCGAACCCGGATCCTGGCGGTGTGAGGCGAATGTGCTAACCACTACGCCACCGTGCCTCTCTCTGGTATTTATTCCTTCGTTATTCCAGCCCAGTAAACCCAAAAAAAATCCATGTGCAAAAATGAAATGTCTAGCTTCCAGTGCCTTCCGAGGCAGAGTGTTTCACTGTCCGGGTCATTCCTCATATACGCCGCGTCTCCAGACTTCATATACACGGATTAGTGCGTAGAGTCTGATTACTTTGTTCAGACAAAAGCAGGCGCGACGACGCCGACAGCCCGATTCCCAACACTATGTGGCGTATTTCTGAGAAGCCGCGGGCGCGCGCGTGTCACTGCGGGCTGGTACCTGCGAAACAGATTTGTGAGCAGAAGGGAAACAGCTCAGTTAATGATGATGAATGAACTGCAGCTCAGCGGCAGGCTGTACTCGGCAGAACCCTCGTCACTGGAAAGTGGAGCAAGGCTCGGCTGCCTCCCACCAACATTTCCTCCCCTCCGTGCTTCTTCTACACAGATGCTCTGCTTCTCATGTGGCTGTTATCAAACCACTGGGTACATAATTGAGAGCTTAGAGCGCATTCATGGTTCGAGGGGGAGTGGATGGGAAGAGTTTGCACTTCTCTCACTTTGGAAGTGGTTATGCATTGTACTCGCTGGCAAACCTAAAATGGCGGCCATTATTCCCTCGGCACGACCTGTTATTTAGAAAGGACGTTATAAGGCAGCCGTTCCGCTGCTGCCGTTCCGCTGCTGCCGTTCCGCTGCTGCCTGCTTCTGATCCGGAACAACAAGCCATAATATTATTATATTCTTTATATCATATTTCAGGGGGGCACGGTGGTTTAGTGGTTGGCACATTCGCCTCACACCGCCAGGGTCCGGGTTCGATTCCCGTCTCGGCCATGTGTGTGTGTGGAGTTTGTGCATGTTCTCCCCGTGCCTCAGGGGGTTTTTCTCCGGGTTCTCTGGTTTCCCCCTCCCCCCCGGTCCAAAAAAAACATGCACGGTAGGTTGATTGGCACCTTGGAAAAATTGTCCCTAGTGTATGAATGTGTGTGTGTGTGTGTGTGTGTGTGTCCTGCGATGAGTTGGCATTCCATCCAGGGTGTATCCTGCCTTAATGCCCATCGACGCCTGAGATAGACACAGACTCGCCGTGACCCGAGGGAAGATCGGATAAAGCGCCTGAAGATGAATGAATGAATGTTATATTTCGAATAATCATTTTCCGTTTTATTCATTCGTTTCCTCAAGAAAGGAAACAAATGCCGCTAAATCCTTCGACTTTCCTGCTTTTCTTTATGTCACAACCTGCTAATTACCCTAATTCGACCCCAACTAAATTGACTCGCGCTAGCCGCCTCGATATGCCGCGGCGCGTGATTAAGGCAGCTTTTGTCTAAGTCCCTGTCAAGTCTTTGTTATTGTCGCTTCGGAAATACAGGTAGCACAATGACACTGATGGGCTCGTTTAGCAGAGGTTACTGCGGGAGAGGTGACAGCACATGCGGAGTCATTCTCTAAATACTGACCTCTAACTGACCTGAACGTTTTAATGACTTTAATTATCATGTCAGTAATTCAAAAGGCAAAAAGGTGACTGAAAATAAACCGCAAAAGAACAAACCCACCCCCCCCCCCCCCCCCCCCCCCCCCCCAAAAAAAAAAAAGATCTTATTATCCATCAGTAATTACAAACACAGTCTTCATTTCACCGTGTTCACGTGAAATATTTGTATTTTCTTATACATGTTTATAATTTAGTGATGAACACAATCAGAACAGAACAACGGCAAAATAAGAAAATAAAATAAAAAAATCTATAGAGGGACTGTTAAAAAAAAAAAAATATATATATATAATATTATATATATATATTTATTTTTTTTTTATCAGGCAAATTAGGAAGGCAAAGAACAGAAATGTACCATGTTTTATGTTAAAACCATTTGTTAAACCAACCCATTTTTTACCAAATGCTATATTAAACCTATATTTGGCTAATGATATATATTTATATATTATCTATATATATATATTTATATATATATTATATATATATATTATATATATATATAAAAAATATATACATGACAAGTCATTTTTTTTTAAAGAATTCCTTCCACTGTTAATAGATGTGTGGTGGTGTGGCGGAAATTATTATTCTCCAAAGACACACCACACACACACACACACACACACACACACACACACCAACCACACACACACACACACACACACACACTCACACACACAAGTGTAGCTCATTATACAGCTTTAATAGAAAAGTTCAAAATTAGGGTGAAACTGTGAAAGAGAAAGAGCTAACTTTTAAAATTATTCACGATTCAATTATATAGCGACCGCTTTCTGGTACAATTCCTTATTGTTTTGTGAAAAGTTTGACTGTTATACAGTTCACACAAAACGCATGCAAATAAACAAACCAACATTTCTCTTGCATGTAACCTGACCTGATCTATTTGCTGGAGTACATATTAAATACAATTCTTCCTGCTGAACCAATAAGCATTAATATCTACATTAGCAGTGTATTATTTTTATGCATGATGCTGGTGGGGCACGGTGGTTTAGTGGTTAGCACGTTCGCCTCACACCGCCAGGGTCCGGGTTCGATTCCCATCTCGGTCATGTGTGTGTGGAGTTTGTGCATGTTCTCCCCCGTGCCTCAGGGTTTTTTTTTTTTTTTTCCGGGTTTCTCCGGTTTCCTCCCCCCCGGTCCAAAAACATGCACGGTAGGTTGATTGGCACCTTGGAAAATTGTCCCTAGTGTATGAATGTGTGTGTGTGTGTGTGTTGTGAGAGTGTGTGTGTCCTGCGATAGGTTGGCATTCCATCCATGGTGTATCCTGCCTTAATGCCCATAGACGCCTGAGATAAACACATGACCCGAGGGAAGATCGGATAAAGCGCTTTTAAGCGCTAGAAGATGAATGAATGAATGATGCTGGTGTGTACGACTTACACAAATCCAGCAAAATACATCCATTATACATGTTCCATTGAGTAACGTTGAACTAAAATCGATGCTTAGACCTTTAGGACGCGGCAGAGTTTGTCGCGGTTACTCATGCACCCCTTTTCTAATCTATAACACATACAAAACAGCCGCGACAGGACGGACTCGTCCCGCCTGTGCAAAAGAAAAGGTTCCAACAGGAGAAATTGCATCGTGATAAAAGATTCCGTCGGAGAGATTCTGGTTATTGAAGACGCCTGTGCGTTCTGCCTGCGCCACAGACATGAAATCTTAATGCGTTTGATCAACAAATTTCCCAATAAAACTGCACCACAAAAAGAAGGAATTATATGATAGTGTACGACACCAGGCACTCAATAATGAATCTTAAAATATAAAACTCAGCATGAGGTGTTCGGTGCAACAGCAATCGATGCTGAAGCGAAGGCTGGGGGGGGGGGGATCTCTCTACAGGCAACCAAAGGTGAGTGAAAATAACAGCTCCTGCACCCGGGATATTATTCTTGTTGATCAGCTGCTTGATAATGAGGCAGCCGATCGATTGAAAGCAATAAAACATACTTTTTTTACACATTTCTGTATAGAAGCTTCTCCTTCGAGCCGCATTGGAAACATTTCCGCCAACATCACAAACTACCAGCCTAGAAACCCATGTTAATGAAGGGCATGCATCACTATCGCTATTGAGTAGCAGCCAAGGCGTATTGCCGCATGTTTACTGGAAATAAATGGCACCCCGGGACCCGAGTGCAGCTCTAGAAGTAATAATAGAAAACCGATATCAGCTTTGAATGTTCCGATTGAAGAATGGCGTTATTTCATATGCTAATTCCTCACTTGGACGTTGACGTCCTTGCGCTGCGTCCCCCGCTAAGACAAGCACAGCCGCAAGGACACGTTTGTACCCGAGATTGATTTCCGCTGTTTTTTATCAGTGTGTGCTATAATTCCTTTAAAATAAATAAATAAAAAAGATCTTATATTAACACACGCTTTCATGAAGGAAACTAAAAGCTTGCTAGGACAAATAAGAAGTGCATATTTGATAATATCTATCAGATCTCAGTCTGACCGCTTCGGATGGGAGGTGGGAGCTTAGTGGTTAAGGCATTGGCCTCTGGACCGGAAGAACGCAGGTTCAAATCCCACCACCACCACCACTATCAAGCGGCCACTAATGGGCCCCTGAGCAAGGCCCTTAACCCTCAACTGCTCATTTGTTCGTCACTCTCGATAGGGGCGTCTACCAAATGGCATAAATGTAATGAAATGACAGGACGTCATGAATACCGTGCGGCCCGTACATAAAAATAGAGGGCGAGTCAAACCCTCCCCCCCCCACCCACACCCACCCCCACCCCCCCACCCCACCCCCCCCACATCAAGTATTCTGACTTGTGCATCAGGAGAACGAGCGGTGTTTAAATAAGGAAAAGCTCAGCGGGAATGTTTTTTTTTTTTTTTTTTTTTTACATCACTGGAGCTGCGGATTCCCTCGACGCACAGCAGGGTTCCTCACCATTAAGCACCTCCACCTACTCTGTCACAACCAGCCATCAACAAGAGCTCTGGAGGAAAAGCAGTGTCGTTTACACCGACGACCGAGAGAGAGAGAGAGAGAGAAGAGGAACAGCCGTGGAGGAACGCGAGGAACGCGAACGCGAGGAAGGAACAGAGTGATGGAGGGAAAGCTGCAAAAACAAGCACCTAATCTGATTAAAGTGATTCTAGTTGGCTCGGGTTTCTCGGAGCTCAGCTCTGGCGTACACTTACACCTGTTAAAAGGCTGTGTGTAAAAAAAAAAAAAAAAAAAAAAAAAAAGTGTCACGCAGATATCCACATCCGTGAAATATCTCTGCAATTTCCTTTGTATACTAGACTCCTGGGTTGCTCATGAGAGAGTCAAGGGATGGTGGTGGTGGTGGTGGTGGTGGTGGTGGTGGTGGTGGTTGGGGAGGGGGGTTTGAGAGGGCTGTGTAAAAAAACGAATTGCCCACATTAGTCACACAAGGTGTAATAAGAGCCGCGTCTCTTTTAAAAAAGTGACAAGGGGGGGAGGGAAAGTGCACAGCATAGCGCTGGTGTTATTGCTTCCTCCGAGTACTGTAACTGCGTGTTGCTATTACAGCTCTAGCTCAGGACCGCAGTATTAAGCAGGTGCCAGAGACGCGAATGGACCATCCCAAGCCACGTGGAGCAGCGCGCCCTCCTCACCACCAAGTCTTAAAAAAATGTGTACGCTCATCCATTCAGAGCAGATTAAGGTAAGGAGTGGTAGGTGATGTTATGCTGCGGTTGATCTTATAGTAAAGTCGTGTGGTAATATAGGCTGCATACGACGATCTGAACTAAAGGTTCACGCCGGCTCATAGAACTGATTTTCCTTGTACTCGTCTTTTTCTACAGTACATTGATCACCTGCAACATGAAAAAGCGCGCTCTTAAGCACTTCCTGATCAGACTCGAGTCAACATACAGCTGAGAGGAACGTGAGATTAACGACGAAAGGGAACAAAAACATGGGAATTATCCTGCACCAGTAAATGCATAATAAGACTAATTATACTAATGATAAATCATAGCTAAGAGGCATTTGGTTCTGGAGTAGAAGTGGTGCACAGTCAGGCTGGTCCATCCTCCATTTACTTCTGTTTGAATGCTTCATCCCTAAATTTATGCATGTGTGTGTGTGTGTGTGTGTGTTGGTTGTTCATTTTTCACATTTGTAAATTAAAGGCAATAACATAAAATGATTACCCAGAATGCTCTCCATGGCATTTTAGTCCCTGACCTAACGAACCAGCATTTATTTATTTATTCGCAATTGTTGACAGAATCTCAGGGCGTCTATAAATCGCTCTGGACAACATGCCAAAAGCTGTCAACATCATAAACACCGGCAATTTATACTTGACGTTATATTCCATATATAAACGTGCAGTATTCCTGCGAATGATACGACATGCCATAAAGTCTTCAAGCCCGGGGGGGGTGGGGGTGGGGGGGTTTACTGTTGAGATTTACACACACTTTTTGAGATCGATATTTATGAGATTTTTTTCCATGAATACCAAATTTCGTACATGAACGCTCCAAATTTTTGCGAATAATTCCGTTCGCAAGCGAACCTGCGAACCTCGGCAACAAGCAATTTATAAACGCCGAAAAACCTCAGGGGTGCAGATTAAACAGGGCGAATACCTGCTTATACGCGATCACGCCTTTGATCAAACGTAGCTGGCGTAAACGGGAGCAGGTAGTAGATCTGAATGCGTTCATACATTCGTATCCAAACACACTGGAAATACCACCACCCCACTACTGCGCTCGCTCCACTGGCTTCCTGTAGCTGCACGCATCAGATTCAAAACGCTCGCCTACAAAGCCAAAAATGGATCTGCACCTTCGTACCTCCGCAACCTCATCACCTCCCGTACTGCACCTCGCTGCCTGAGAGCGTCCAGCACTGCTCGCCTGGTTCCACCGTCTCTCAGGGTAAAAGGTAAGGCCAGCTCAAGGCTCTTCTCTGTTCTGGCACCGATGTGGTGGAACGAACTTCCACTGGAGGTTCGAACAACGGAGACACTGTCTACATTCAAACGTCGACTGAAGACCCACCTCTTCCTACAACACCCATCCTAACATTCCTTTTATTCTCTTTTATCTCCTTCTGTCCGGAAATCCATTATAAAAAAAAAGGCAACTGTCTATTCTTGTGTACTTGAGTTTGTATTAACCTTTCTTGAATAAATCTTATCCTTAGATCGAGACCTAAAGCACTTCCTGTACATCGCCCTGGATAAGGGCGTCTGCTAAATACCGCAAATGTAAATGTAAATAAGTCCTACTGTGGCTGATTTGATACAAAGCATTTATGGACGCACTAATGTGCAGGACATAGGTGGAGGCCGTTCCATCCAGGCAGTGTGATGAGTTTTCAACGCTACACCCCGCGTTTTGTGAATGTCTGGAGGGTTTATGAGAAAAATAACAGAATTTATGGCCGTCTGCTATCCAGGGTACACTTGCTTAGCAAACGCAACACTCATTTTTATTTGTCCTGCAGGACCACGGAGGAAAAGTTATGAATTTTTCAGCAGTAAAAGATATTGCGCTATCATTTTATAGCTATTGGGAAATAATGAATTTCCCCAAGTCAATTCCTACATAGAGATACCCCATAATGCAGTCATTAAACTACTTTGTTGTAGCGAACACAAGCCCACCTACTCCCCCCCCCCCCCCCCCCCCCCCCCCGAGTGTCCATCCATTACTGCAGGTCGTAATGTCAGACACAGCATGAGGGGAAAAAAATACTTCCTGCATTCATTAAGCTACCGAATCCTATCCCAGGCTAAATGGTGCATTTATTTATTTTATTTATTCTTAAAATAAATAAATAAATAAATAGATAGATAGATAAATAAATAAATAAATAAAAAAAACTGGTGACTGCGAGAAGCACTTCTAAACCTTAGGGAAAGCGAGCTCAGGGTGTAAAGTTCTGGGTTACTGATCTGAAGGTGGAGGGTTTGAACCAGGCCCTAAACCCTCTGTGCTTCAGGGTTGCTGTATCCCTCTGCGCTCTGACCCCAGCTTCCTAACACCGGTGTGATAAGCGGAGAGAGAATACTTCACTGTGCTGTAGAGTACAAGTATAAATCACTTTGCTTTTTCTGTTCTAAGCATCTGTATACAGGAGACGTTTCCATTTAGACACTCAGATGAGTGGTGCTGCAGTGATGGATGTCCTTCTGCAAGTTTCTCAACGCAAGATCTCTGCAGCTCAAGCAGACTGTCCATCAGGTTCACGGTCACCTCTCATAGAAAAGCCCCTTCTCCACCAATGACGTTAGGATAATATGGAAGCGGATCCGAGAAAACCTCTTACAGATGATCCAGATAAATGGTCTGTATAGTAATGTGATAATTCTGCTATAAATCTCTTTATGGCTTTGTAATGAATGAGTATGGAGTGTAGAATACATCATTCATTCATTCATTCATTCACCTTCTACCGCTTTATCCGATCTTCCCTCGGGTCACGGGGAGTCTGTGTCTATCTCAGGCGTCTATGGGCATTAAGGCAGGATGCCAACCCATCACAGGACACACACACACACACACACACACACACACACACACACACATTCATACACTAGGGACAATTTTCCAAGGTGCCAATCAACCTACCGTGCATGTTTTTTTGGACCGGGGGAGGAGGAAACCGGAGAACCCGGAGAAAAAAACCCACTGAGGCACGGGGAGAACATGCACAAACTCCACACACACACACACACATGGCCGAGACGGGAATCGAACCCGGACCCTGGCGGTGTGAGGCGAACGTGCTAACCACTAAACCACCGTGCCCCTTTAGCATAGAATAAATCAATGCTTTATATATAAAGGCTAAGAGTAGTGAAAATGTGCAGGAGCTTTTTGAGAGCATGCCTGGTTTCAGAACAAGTCACATGACTGGGCGGATGTGCTTCGTGCTTCGTTTCAGAATGTGTTGTGGTGTTTATCAAAAATTCACACTGTACAATAAATAAAAAGGATTCTTCTAATGGTTAGAACCTATAAAGTTAACAGTGATATAATCATATAACACGAGAGATGCAGCGAAAATGAAAACTCGGGGTTGAAAACCAAAATCTCATTTGAAAATATAATTTTTCGTATTTTTAATATTAGACTTTTTGTGATTTTGTGAAATGTAATTACCGTAAATTCTGGACTATAAAGCGCACCTGCATATAAGCCGCATCCGCTCTATTTAAAAAAAAAAAAACCAAAAAAAATCATAAATAAGCCGCACCTGCATACAAGCCGCATCCGCTCCGCTTTTGAATTGTAAATGTACATGTATGTACCTAAATAGATCCTTTCCTAACCTGTATTTTAACACGGTGTAACGGTGGACGCTGCACAGAGACGCGGAGATCCGGAATTCATACAAAACAGGATTTATTAGAATAAAGAACTCAGGAGACGCCGCTCATACGGAGCGGCCAGACAGGCTAGGGAGCCTTGCGCTCTGCGCGCCGTGGTACCGGGAGTACCGGAGACAAAGGTTAGGCATAAACATATATCGAGCGTCCGTGTCCGCGACACTAGGTATGTGCTACGAGCCCGGACGGGGATTGTAGGGTGAACCGGGCTTATATCGGGAGAGGGAAAATCAAGAACCGCTGAGGCTGTATTGTGTGTGTGTGTGTGTGTGTGTGTGTGTGTGTGTGTGGAAAAGAGCAGGGAGTAGAGAGAGCACCGAGCAGCAACTTTACTGATTAAAACGGGACAGAACGAAGAGAAAATAAGCGCTATTTACAGTATTTATCTTCATTTCTCCTGTGTGTGAAATCACGTCACCTTAACCTTGTAAAGATAGAGTTTGTCCTCCTTCTATCCGCTTCTACCCACTTATATCTGCTAAAGAGGAACTAGCGCATTCTTCTTCTTTGCATTTATTTTGTCTTAGTTTTGATTCTAATTCCGGTTAGAGCCCCTAGCGGTCGGGAAAAAATCTGCAGAATAACCGCACCTTATTATTAACCGCATGGTTCAAAACCTATGAAAAAAGTAGCGGCTTATAGTCCAGAATTTACGGTAATCAGAAATGTAAAAACTACAAATAATAACATCAATAAATAAAAATAAATAAAACCAATAAAATCACAGCAAAAGTGTACTCTGAACGCTAAACGCAGGGTAGGGGGATTTTTTTTATTCTTTCGGGCCAACAACGAACATTTTTGGTGGTACATGCCTAATATATATACACTATATATATATACAATATATATTTTCTTGATTGACCCAAAAGATATTTGAAACGACTCTTAAACATAGAAAAAGTGAGACCAGTCAAACATGTCATAATATTATATGAAAAAAAACCTTATCATTTGTCATTCATTTATTGAGATAAATAATCCAATACTGCACATCTGTAAGCGGCAGAAGTAAGTAAACATTTGTGTTCGGTATCTGGTGTAAACCCAAACTTGCAAGCACATTGTTTTCACTGTTGATCAGTCCTGAACAACATCCTGGAGGAATTTCAGTCCATTCCTTAGTACAAAATGTTACGCAAAAAAAAGTGCTATTTTGGTCTCCTCTGTCAAGGAAACATTTATCCAATAGTCCTCTGGTGTGTGTGTGTGTGTGTGTGTGTGTGTGTGTGTGTGTGTGTGTGTGTGATCCTTTACAAACTTCAGATTGGCAGCAATGTTCTTTTTAGACAATAGTGGCTTTCCCCTGGCAACTCTGCTATTTGCTGCCATTTTCTCCTGCTGCTGTGCTCATGCACATTAATATAATCTAACATTACAGAGCATTTTACATCAAGTCAAGCTCGAGTTCTTGATATTTGTTGGTCAACCAGCAGTGGATTTGTGAAGTCCACTTTCTAACCTGATTAGAAACAACAAGGACACTTCTTGTGCTCCTCAGAAATGCGCATCATACACTTTCACAAACACTTTATGAACCCAAGCAAATCCCGATGTATGAAAACTAATACGGACGCTGTTTTGACGAATGAACTGCTTTGAATTTCGTTTCACGTGTGTGTGCGTGTTCTAAAATAAAGGCACCTGGTACGTGTCTGTTCGGGCTTGCCTGTGAAACCCATGAACCTTATCAAAGTGAACCCGAGATGTGTAACCCAAGACACTTTATAGGACACATTAATGCGTGACGTTGAATTGTTTAATAGTAACTGATTCATTACAGATTAATGACGTACCATTTAAAGGCAGGAAACCTACTGGCATTAGTTCGGAGAAATGAACTTCATTATGCCCTGTAGCACAGTAGCTGACGCCTGACTGCACTGTAGATTTATGAGACAATCTTCGGTTGCTGGGGCAATGATGTCTTTAGCAGAGGACTGACGTCTTAAAAGCGCCCCGTGTCTACACAATGCCTCCTAGACTTGGCCTTTCGCTGCGTATTCTTGGACGCAGAGTGCCGCGTTTTAAGACTGACAGACGCCAAGCTCCCGCTCATATAACAACTCGAGCGTGGCTGAAACCGGACTTGCGAACAATGCGTTTAAGTAACAAGTCGTCAACGTCGCTTTGAATGGATATTTTAACCACTGAAATTTCGACACAGTCGGCTTTCAGAGGTTGTAATGATGTGTGAAATGTTGCCACAGCTCATATCGTATGAACAGTCCTGAAAAACGAGGGGAAAAAAAAACAATATAAAATGGTACATGTAGCTGATTTGACATACATGTAATTGCAGCGATGCAAACACGGACCTAAAGAATGAGAAATAAAAAAAATAATAATAATTGTGCTGTCAATTAACAAAACTGGGTTACTGATCGCAAGGTCGAGCCCCGACACCGCAAAGCTGCCACTCTTGGGTCCTGGAGCAATGCCCTTAACCCTCTGTGCTCCATATCATGGCTGCCCCTGCACTCCGACCCCAGCTTCCAAACATGCTGTAATACGTGAATAAATAATTTCACTGTGCGGTAATGTATATGTGAAAAAGGCAATTCTATTCTATTCTTCTAATCACGGTTGCCCCTGCGCTCTGACCCCAACAAGCCGTGATATGAGAACACACAATTCCACTGTGTTGTAACGTATAAACCACATATAAAGGCTATTGTAGTCTACATATTTTAGTCACGGATTAAATAAATACATTGAATTCATAACGGGGGCGCGGTGGCTTAGTGGGTTAGCGCGTTCGCTTCACACCGCCAGGGTCCGGGTTCGATTCCCGTCTCGGCCATGTGTGTGTGGAGTTTGTGCATGTTCTCCCCGTGCCTCAGGGGGTTTTTCTCCGGGTTCTCCGGTTTCCCCCCGGTCCAAAAACATGCACGGTAGGTTGATTAGCACCTTGGAAAATTAGTGTATGAATGTGTGTGTGTGTGTGTGTGTGAGTGTGTGTGTATGTGTGTGTGTGCCCTGCGATGGGTTGGCATTCCATCCAGGGTGTATCCTGCCTTAATGCCCATAGACGCCTGAGATAGGCACAGGCTCCCCGTGACCCGAAGGAAGATCGGATAAAGCGGTAGAAGATGAATGAATGAATGAATGAATATTTAAAAGTAGGGCACGGTGGTTTAGTGGTTAGCACGTTCGCCTCACACCGCCAGGATCCAGGTTCGATTCCCGTCTCGGTCATGTGTGTGTGGAGTTTGTGCATGTTCTCCCCGTGCCTCAGGGGGTTTTTCCCCGGGTTCTCCGGTTTCCTCCCCCGGTCCAAAAACATGCAAGGTAGGTTGATTGGCACCTTGGAAAATTGTCCCTAGTGTATGAATGTGTGTGTGTGTGTGTGTGTGTGTGTGTGTGTGTGTGTGTGTGTGTGTCCTGCGATGGGTTGGCATTCCATCCAGGGTGAATCCTGCCTTAATGCCCATAGACGCCTGAGATAGACACAGACTTCCAGAGGGAAGATGGGATAAAGCGGTAGAAGATGAATGAATGAATGAATTCATAACAATTTCAATAAAAACAGTGTAAACATATAAACATGGAAGCAGATTCTTTTTTCCTTGCTAATGACACTTGTTTGGAGATTTGATTTGGCACAATAAAGGCTGTTGAAATCAAGGCCTGACTTTCAATTCATTTTATACAGTAAAACTGAGTGGATATATATAGTATCCTACTAACATAAAGCACCATATGTTTAACATAACCTTTGTGGTGCAGGCAGTCCTCACAGACGTGTAAATATATATATATATATATATATATATATATATATATATATATATATATATTTATATATATATATATATATATATATATATATATATATATATCTGAACTGAAAAAATCTCTGTAAATCTTGGAGAGAGAGAAAATGTATTTGTCATTCCGCTTTTAGAATATGATAGACAGACAGACTCTATTCATATATTATGCTATTTTAAGTTTAAAAAAAAAAAAAGAAGAAAATAATAAATCTCGATAAATCTTGTGTATAAATAATGCATCTGTTAAAAAATGAAGCAACTCCATTCATTCATTATCTCCTAGAGTAAAAAAAAAAAATCTAAAAGTCATACCCGTAGGGGTACACTGTGGGCTTCACAGACAAGCTAATGTACAGGGAGTGTTTATGCTGTTTTGTTTTCTCTCTTTATAGATATTTTTTATTGCAAATGTTACAGGTAACAGTGAAAAAGCAGCCGCACATTTGCCTTCAGATACTCCGACCTCTGCTCGTGTGAGTGTTGTTTTACTTCACTGGAAAAGAATGTAGTTCTGGCAGTAACATGCTGAACACAGAGAAAGCGCTCTGCCTACAGCTCGAGGCTAGCATGTCTTACAGGCAGCAGCGGCGCGGATGTGAAAAGCGATCCATCATGGTCTTTTACACTTAGTGTGACCACCTCAGAAGAGAAAGGAGGGAAGGAGGGATGAATAATGAGAGGTAAATAGAAAAGCAGATAAATGATAGAAATGGGAGAGCGTTTGCGTGCCTGTGTGTGTGTGTGTGTGTGTGTGTGTGTGTGTGTGTGTGAGAGAGCCAGAGAGAGAGAGAAATTCTTATGTGATGCAGACAGAGAGAGAGAGAGAGAAAATTGCTCCTCCTTTCATTCACTGAGAGTGGTGGGCACCTCTTATCGGACTCTACTAAGACGGCCAGATTACACGTCCAGTCTGGAGTCTTTTCTCTTCTCTGCACTCACAATGCTGATGGCACACACAGACACACACAATGCAATTTTACCCACCATTTACACACACTTTCATTCACCCTCTCTCTCACTTACACACACACACACACACACACAGGGCCAGTGACAGAAAGCAGTAGAAAATTGGGGAAAAGTGAAGCAGGACGAAATAATGGCTGGTTGGGAAAAGATTAAGACTCTCATAAAAGGAAAGCATAGAGGAGAAGCACAGGGCTGTGTGGAAATGATATTCTTATTCTAATTAATCTGGCAGTCTCCGAGGATGCACAATGCCAAGTATGAGGTCACTGTTATTGTGCTCCTAGAGACAGACGCTGCCTTTAACCGTCTGAGACGTTAACACGTTTCCTCTTACGCAAATTGTTAGGGGTAGTGGAGACTGTGAACTCAACGGTTTGATCAAATATAAGGGTGAGCGGATTGCCAAGAGCAAGGGGAAAGACATGTGATGGTAGAGGGAATCCAATCAGATGTCAGGTCTAAGAAAGTAGCAAAAAAACAAAAAAAAAAACAAAAAAAAAAAAACAAGGATCCTTTTTTTTTCTGCCAATAATATACTACAATAATGTATTCATGTCTCGGAAAGAGCCAGATGTAACATCGTCTAAACCCTGGCTCGAGACGTGTGATTTTCTCATGACTTTCATTCATTCATCTTCTACCGCTTTATCCGGTCTTCCCTCGGGTCACGGGGAGTCCTGTGCCTATCTCAGGCGTCTATGGACATTAAGGCAGGATACACCCTGGATGGAATGCCAACCCATCGCGGGGCACACACACACATACTCACACACACGCACACACATTCATACACTAATTTTCCAAGGTGCCAATCAACCTACCGTGCATGTTTTTTTTTTTTTGGACCGGGGGGAGGATGGGAACCGGAGAACCCGGAGAACCCGGAGAAAAACCCCCTGAGGCACGGGGAGAGAACATGCACAAACTCCACACACACATGGCCGAGACGGGAATCGAACCCAGGACCCTGGCGGTGTGAGGCGAATGTGATAACCACTAAACCACCGTGCCCTTTCTCATGACTTGATCAACATTTTGGAGAGATACACAACATTCATAGTTTATAGTTTAGCTTTCATAGTTTATATCATGCAGTTCTAAACTCACAGTATATATATATATATATATATATATATATATATATATATATATATATATATATATATATATATATATATATGACCAGACACATTGATTTCACCATAGCGTATGGGATAGATCCTGGCAACCCTGAAGAGGGTTATTATTAATTAATAATGTATATCTAACATAATTAGATATACATAATCAATATAACAACTTTATTAAAAATCATTATTCCACACTAAACTATCAAACACTTTTAATTTCATTGTATACCTAAAAACAGCTAACCATTGTAAATCTGTGTATGAAATACATGCTTACAGAATAAGAATAAGTCAAACTTATAACAGGAGGTTTGTGGATACATGACCTTTACACCTATGTGTGCTTTAACGGCTATGGGAATGTGTTCATTCAGCCAATAGAGCATTACTCGGGTTGGATGAGGAAGACTGGGGTGCAGTTTAAAGTGTTTAAAGTCAGGTTAAAGCTGTTCAGTGGGGTTACTGGAGCTCACTCATTTACATTAGCAGCATTTGGCAGACGCCCTTATCCAGAGCGACTTACAACTGAGCAATTGACGGTAAAGGGCCTTGCTCAGGGGCCCACTACAGGCCGCTTGGTGATGGTGGGGTTTGAACCCGTGATCTTCCGGTCCAGAACCCACTGGGCTATACCACCTCGTTTACCAGATTTGGTTCTATAGAATCCCAGTATAAAAGTGCTACAGCAACAGCATTCTATCCTTTTTTTTTTCTCCCCTCAGTAACAAATGAAGTCAACAAAATCTAACCTGAAATTTTCACCATCTTATCCGGTCAAAAAAAAACAAAAACTAAAACAAATAAATCTCTGTGTGTGTTTGGGTCTCTCTGTTCCAGCGAAGAGAAAGACTCCATTCTAACACTGGGGCATTTTTATTTTTTTTAAGTTTAGAATGATGGTCAGATATCCACATAAAATTAGATCATTTACCTGTGTAATGTTAGTCACAATCCCATGCTTTTGTTATATCTCAAACGAATACATACAACACAAAACCGCATCGAAAACCAAATGCCCGGCACTGGTTAACAGATGAGGAGTTCTATGGGGGAGGCGGGAAAAGGGGCGGAGCCACTGGAGATGCCAGTTAATATGATCTGGCACTCAATCTAGTGTGTCGATGTTTAAATGTCGAATTCCTACACAGAATGGCCAAACCCTGGCAGGCCTGACAGATCATTAAAGTGATTTCCTAACGTCCTTAAAATGTCAGTAATGCTGTTTTTCCCATAAGTGGATTAGCTTATAAATGTAGGAGGCAGTCGGCTTGTGCGACCGTATGCAATATGCAATATCGGTCTCACTGGTGGCTTTGGAGGAGTGAAGGTTGGAGGGGGGGGGGGCATCATTGTGTCTTGTATATAATATTCATTCATTCATCTTCTACCGCTTTATCCGATCTTCCCTCGGGTCACGGGGAGTCTGTGTCTATCTCAGGCGTCTATGGGCATTAAGGCAGGATACACCCTGGATGGAATGCCAACCCATCACAGGACACACACACACACACACACACACACACACATTCATACACTAGGGACAATTTTCCAAGGTGCCAATCAACCTACCGTGCATGTTTTTGGACCGGGGGAGGAAACCGGAGAACCCGGAGAAAAACCCCTGAGGCACGGGGAGAACATGCACAAACTCCACACACACACACACACACACACACACACACTCCGGATCCTGGAGGTGTGAGGCGAACATGCTACCCACTAAGCCACCGTGCCCCGTCTTGTATATAATGTGATTAATACATTTTTTTTTAATGCTACAAGTGTATGTATAAATAAAACGATGAAGTAATTACCTGTAGCTCCTTATACAACTGTAATGCGATCTTTCATGGCACATGGTGGGAAACACGGCTACGTATTGAATTCCAGGACACAGAAGTGGCTTTTCAGAACCTGTTCATGTTTTGTGAGTGGAGCCTTTATCTGTTTGGCAGCGAACAGACATCAGATGTTTTGTTGCTCTGCTCCAAAGTCAGCCAGGACAAGTTCATACGGAACTATAAAACGGGCTAAAAGGTCCTATATATTACAAATTACAACATCATTTATTTCCAACAGACGTTTAGAAAGTCTGACTTGATAGCTATCGCAGTAACTGGAATCTATCGGACATTCCCGATACTATCCTCAATCATCCCCGAGCACAGTCAGCGGAGCGGAGAAAATCTTCACTTGTGGTTGAAAAACCCACGGATGAGAAGCACAGTTCAGTCCCGGGGAGCCGACTTTTGTTTTTCCTTCCCAGAACTATTTTTAGAGGGGGAAAAAAAATCGGACCATGTGAAGGGTTACAAACTCCGTGCCGCTACACACTGTAGTAATAATAATAATAATAATACGGTTCATCACTGCAATGCACCGACACCAAAACAGGACGTACGCACCTCCGATTCCCGACATGCTGGATGTTTGCCAGGCACGTGAAATGTCTTTTTCATACCGCACACGTTCTTCCTTACGAACGCTGCCATCGGTGCGACGCTAACGCAAAGCTTACACAATTGTGTTTCGCAATCCTATGCAGATCGTTCTTGCACAAAGCTTCACGCCCACATGACAGCCTGGTTAATACTGAATGAGATTTACGTACACATGTTCTGACCTGGAGTTTTACACGAGCCGCGTTATTACTTTATTCAACATCAGTGTTTATATCAACAAAATGTCTTCCTTATGTCTGGATACAGGGGTGGAGCTTAGCTTTCTTTGTACTGTGAAAATTTGAATTTATTTATTTCATTTTTACATTGAAAATAAATTGTATTTTGAAATATTTAAAAGTGGGGTACGGTGGTTTAGTGGTTAGTACGTTTGCCTCACACCGCCAGGGATCGGGGTTCGATTCCCGTCTCGGCCATGTGTGTGTGGAGTTTGTGCATGTTCTCCCCGTACCTCAGGGGGTTTTTCTCCGGTTTCCTCCCCCGGTCCAAAAACATGCACAGTAGGTTGATTGGCACCTTGGAAAATTGTCCCTAGACGCCTGAGATAGGCACAGACTCCCCGTGACCCGAGGGAAGATCGGATAAAGCGCTAGAAGATGAATGAATGAATGAATATTTAAAAGTAAAAAAATTTCAATATCGAGAACGTTAGTTGCTTTAAGCATAAACTAGTATGCCCAGTCTCTTCTATTGAGATATATGTTTCTGTCGGATTGACAGACTTCCCTTCAAGTCGTTCTAAAGCTTTTGGACAGTCCCTGTTTTAAAAGCAAACACTTAGGAACTTGAAAATACTGCAAAAATGATGCATTATGGCGAGTGGTTCGGGACGTTTTGGGCCCGAGTGTAGCTGTCAGTGTAACCCTCAGTCAGATAGCGATGCATTTGTTATCAGTGGAACTGACAGTGTTCTGTAAGCTTGGACAAGTTTGTCAGAGCTGCCAAAAAGGAGATCGGATGATAACGTTCCTGTACATACCTGCCTTAAAAAAAATACTGCGTAACCATTAAAAATAACCACGAGCGAGAGGGAAATTGTCACTGTGTACACCACAGACTAAGTTCCAGGTCTTCCATCAGTGCTTCAATACTGCACAGACATTTTGTCACAGAAGTGAGATTCTCTCTCTCTCTCTCTCTCTCTCTCTCTTTCAGAAGAGATGATCTGTCAGGAGAAATGATAAAACACGCATTTGCAAATGCATCTCAAGGACCTTTAGTTGATGTTTGTGATTTATTCGGAAAAAAAGAAAATAAAAATCAGTAAGTATAATCATCACGTGCACGCCATTATTTAGAAAACGGTACACTATTGCTAGCAAGGGAACAAATGTCCTCGTCCCCCCCCCCCCCCCCCCCCCCCCCCCGTCTCCATTAGCACAACGAGTAGACCTGCCTCCATCAAGACCAGGCTGTAATCTTCTGTTGGCAGGCGTGTTTTGTTTTTTGTCTCAGACTCTTTTGTTTGCCTTTCAAAGAAAAGGGACTCCTTCATGCTCTCAGAAAAAGAGAAAAGAAAAAAAAAAAGCACAGCAATTTTCTGTTTCAGTCAGAAGTACAGTAAAATCAAAGCCTGGGAGTCCTTTTAGCACTGTCATCAAAATATTGCCCGAGTTGGCCATCATCTCTTCTTATCCTCCTGAAGCTGGTTCTAACAGAGGGAAGGAAAAGATCTATAAGGGGCACAGGAAACCAAATAGTGAGGGAGGGGGAGAGGGGGAGAGGGGGGGGGGGGGACAAAGAGCAGAAGTGGCTGGGAGCTGGAACTTAGTGCGGTGCCGTAAGGGCGTAAGGTACCATGTAAATGGATCTGCCTCGGCATATGCCGGAACACAATAGAATGCGGCGTGAAAATCGGTTCTTTAACCCGAGCTGCACACCAGCGCATTAGGCACGAGAGAGAGAGAGAGAGAGAGAGAGAGAGAGAGAGAGACGCCTTTCTGTAATCCTCCATCATTTGGAGGAACAGTGAAATGTGTAACAGTGATCTGCGTTATGCCGTGCTTTATTCAAAGCATTTATATAATCTATATAAATCAACCGCTTTTACATAAGGCATATTTTGACCTCCCAGGTGTTAAACTCTCGCCATCTAGAAACAATCCCAGGCTCAAACATTCCAGGACAGACGAACCACTCAAAGGTTATTGTTTAAATGCAATAAATACGACACGGACAAGGCAATCTGCGCGTTGCAACACCACCACAGCTGAACCATTGTTCTCGCAATAAGCGTTATTCCAAGACTCGCCCCGCCTCGTCAGAGCGAGCTTGACACGGTACGCGTCTCCAAAACGGTTGTACTGCAGATCCACAGAAAGCGCTTATGGAAAAGAGCTCAGACTCACTTCAAGTCACTCGAGACTCATGAATACATACTGAGAGCTTCATGTCTAGCGGTAGACCGCATAGGAGAGCAGCAACTCGGCTCTCGGGCTCGTTCATGGGAACTCGGCAAAAGCAGGGGGAAAAAAAAATAAAAAAGAATCCGAAAGCATATTGGTCAAAGTTTTGTGGAGGATGACGTGTTACACTGGGGTAAACTCGAAATCCAGCCCAAGCTGTGAAATCCTGAGCAGGTTTGTCAGTTTAAGTACCATCTCACCTTTAAATAACATTCACGTTTGGAAGCATTCGTCTTACTTCTCTATCTCTGAGTCTTTTTTAATGACGTTAGCATGTTTCATTGCTGAGATGTACAGGATGGCGGAAATGTCATGTCAATGTCACACTTTCAAAGCATAATCAGAAGCAAATATACGGAAAATGTTATTCTGGGGAAAAAGCTAAATGAGAATATAGACATCAAAATAAGTTCAAGGAGAAACACAGAACATTCATTCATTCATTCATTCATCTTCTAGCGCTTTATCCGATCTTCCCTCGGGTCACGGGGAGTCTGTGTCTATCTCAGGCGTCTATGGGCATTAAGGCAGGATACACCCTGGATGGAATACCAACCCATCACAGGACACACACACACACATACATTCACACACTAGGGACAATTTTCCAAGGTGCCAATCAACCTACCGTGCATGTTTTTGGACCGGGGGAGGAAACCGGAGAACCCGGAGAAAAAACCCCTGAGGCACGGTTGAGAACATGCACAAACTCCACACACACATGGCCGAGACGGGAATCAAACCTGGACCCTGGCGGTGCGAGGCGAACGTGCTAACCACTAAACCACCGTGCCCCTAAACACAGAACATGTATATGAGAAATCCAATTTCTGTTAACTATTTATAAGTAGTGAAACTCAATGTGTGGCGTTTAACAACTATTTAAGCCCAACAAGAACATTTTAGTTAAAAAGGCCTATATCAGGTATTGTCGATTAATCTTATATATATATATATATATATGTGATATATATATGTGATATATGTATATATATATGTGGTCAAAAGGCTAAACTAAGAGGTATTTAATATACATTCCAGGATGTCGTTAGTGTACTGTTTTGATCTTGCGGCCATTCATCAAGATGCGGAACCGTGGGCTTGCGGCAGTCTCAGGATGCAGGGGTCGATGGTGGACTGAAGCGATTATAGTCAGGATTAGTTCTGCTGAGATAAAACAAATGGCTAAGAGGCCCTGAAGCGAGTCTACACATTAGCGTGGTGCTTATATATAATTACCTTAAGTGGGCTGGAAATACATTAGGTCAGGTATCCGAGCTTACTCGAGGGAGATACGAGGAATTTCAGTTATTTATAGCCTCATATCCTGGATTGTTGAGGACACTATGCTCCAAAGATGATGCTATTAAGAGGTACACACCATCCCCATTGCTAAATGTAATATACAATAAATACTCACAAGTGTGTCCAGGGAGAAGGGAGGGGAAAAAAAAGAGCGCATCTCAAGGATAACGATAAAGCAGCGCCACCTGTACCTTACAAAAGCCAAAAGGTTTGTGGAGGCCTGTGCCATTAGAGACTTTGCCACAAGTTTCAGGGACAAGTCTCCCTACACTGTTATCAGAGGCCCAAAACGTGTTCCGGCATGATAATGGTGCTGTGGCAGACAGAAAGCTCGATTTGGCAAGAACTCAAGTGCCTGCACCTTAACCCCACTGAACACCTTAGGTCTGAACTGGAACACTGACTGCACCCTAAACCTCCTCATCAACATTAGTGCCTGACTTCACTAATGCTCTTACGGCTGGATGAACAAATCCCTACAGCCAAGATCCTGCAGAAAACCCGTCCAGTGAACTTTACTATAAGAAAAAGGAGAGGACTACGTTGCAAATGAGATATGCTCAGAAAGCCAAGTGGATTTGATGGTCAAGTGTCCTTTGATTTGTCCCACTAACATCGTGTCCCAGACTCCAAACTCTCCAGAAAACCCATCTACACGCATGAGATTATATGACGGCGTGGGGAGCATTGCTGGCTCACAGCTTCGAGGCGGTGTGCTCAGGTTAGTGTCTGTGAAAAAGTTGCTCGTGTTCTCCCTGTGTAGACTTTCACTCGGTTTCGAGGTTCACTTCACCTCGGAAATACACGCAGCGGGGGTGAGCTGGTTATGGTAAATCGCTCCGAGGTGTGAACGAGCATGCGGTGGATTGACATCCCCATCCGACCCTGCCAGTCTCTAGATCCAGTGAGAACTTGGCCATGGTAAAGTACTTACCGCGTGCCTATGTCGTGCTATTAGCATTTACGACCATGCGATGGTGAGTCTCGCACAGAAAATAAGAAAAATTAATAAGACAGAAAAATTGACCTTACTGCTAAAAAACTGAGAACAAGAATTCACATCATTTTCGTCGTTAAAGAAAACTTTTTAAAGTTATTTTTTTATTATTAGTCGTATATAAAGAGAATGTGATCTTACTATAGCAACGGTAATCTATTAAATCTATTATGTGATCTATTTTATAGTCAAGGCTGTGTTTAGAGATCTTATAGTAAAACCCATCCAGCTCAGCAGTGTTGTAGTGTAACTCAATTCACTTCAATTTTATTTGTACAGCGCTTTTAACAATGTGTCATCGTCTCAAAACAGCTTTATATAATACTTATGTGTGAAAAGTAAAGATCAGTTTTGTTTCTTGTTGATGAAGCCGAAGCGACGGTGATGAGGGAAAAACTCCCTGGGAACAGCAAGAAACCTTGAGAGGAACCAGACTCAACAGAGAACCTCATCCTCATTTGTGTTGCGTTGTGTGTGTGGTTGAGGATGTTTATTGTGGAGGGGTGTATTCATGAATTTGAAGCATCATCAACCGGGGGGGCGGAGTCACCAGGAGGTTCGGACAGGAACAGAGTGCAGAGGGGGTCTAGATCACTGACAGCTCAGCAGTGGGACATGTAACTCAACGAAGAGAGAGAGAGAGTGTGTGTGTGTGTGTGTGTGTGTGTGTGTGTGTATATATATATATATATATATATATATATATATAGTGTATATAAACACGCATATATATTTCCAGAATCGATCACAAAACGATTGTGTGCACAAATTACACGGCTGTATGTAAACACATACAGATTTTTAATAGTCCTTTTCATGGGGTTAGCCACTGGTTTGTGCATACAGAACAGGCAATAGTGTAAATACAGCAGTGAGTGTGTGTGTGTGTGTGTGTGTGGGGGGGGGGGGGGGTCATTAATCACTAAACCCTCCGGCATCTACCCAAAGATTACAAATGCCCTCATTCCACTGTAAAGTAAGGGAGGTAAAAATATAAGTACTGCAGCCAAAGTAAAAATAAAATGCACAGTAAATCAGCAAACGACTAGCAGCTATATATTCAAGTCTACATATTTACTGACTTGCTACTTTTTTACCAAATAATTTCTGTCGCTCTGTTTTTGTTTGCCCGGTTATCCTTAGCTTTAAAGGGCAGAGCCTGGCTACCGGGCGCTGACAAGAGGAATAGTGGGGAGACTTTCTGCATTTATGTGCCAATGAAAACTACATTTGTTTTCCCGTTACTTCAGGACAGACACAAGGCCTCTGCCCTCTTCAGCACATTCCTTTACTTAATGTTAATGAGACAATCCAGTCAGGATTGAAACACTGATCCGGCTGGAAGACCTTTCCACTCTGTACCATCCTGTACACTTCAGTATTAATCAGTACATATCAATACAGCAGTCAAGAACTGTACTATCCAGTGCAATAGTGCACTAGTCAGTAAAGATCAGCACAACACTGCACTAGTCGGTAACGATCAGTACACGTCGCTAGACGATAAAGATCAGTAAAACAATGTGCTAGTCAGTAAAGATCAGCAGAGCACCATACTTGTCGGTCAAGATCAGTACAACAACGTGCTGGTCAGCAAAGAACAGTACAATAGTGTACTAGCCAGAAAAGACCAGTACAACGTTGTACTAGTCAAGTAAAGGTCAGCAAAACACCCTGCTAGTTGGTAAGACCAGCCAGGACACTGTACTAGTCTATAAAGATCAGCACAACACTCTGCTAAAGATCAGCACAGCACTGTGCTAGTCGGCAAAGATCAGCACAGCTCTGTGCTAGTCGGCAAAGATCAGCACAGCACTGTGCTAGTCGGCAAAGATCAGCACAGCACTGTGCTAGTTGGTAAATATCAGTACAATGCCGTACTAGTCAGTACAAGGTCAGTACAAAACTGTACTAGTCAGTAAAGATTATTAAAACACTGTACTGTATCAGTAAAAAACAGTTCTAGTTGTTAAAGATCAGTACAACACCGTACTAGTCAGTAAAGATCAGTACAATATAGCACTAGTCAGTAAAGATCAGTACAATACCGCACTAGTCAGTAAAGATCAGTACAATATCGCACTAGTGAGTAAAGATCAGTACAATATCACACTAGTGAGTAAAGATCAGTACAATATCACATAGTCAGTAAAGATCAGTACAATATAGCACTAGTCAGTAAAGATCAGTACAATATAGCACTAGTCAGTAAAGATCAGTACAATATCGCACTAGTGAGTAAAGATCAGTACATTACTCACTAGTGCAATATTGTACTGATCTTTACTGACTAATGTGGTGTTGTACTGATCTTTACTCACTAGTGTGATAATGTACTGATCTTTACTCACTAGTGCAATATTGTACTGATCTTTACTGACTAGTGCGGTGTTGTACTGATCTTTACTCAATAGTGTGATAAAGATCAGTACAACACCACACTAGTGAGTTAAGATCAGTACATTATCGCACTAATGAGTAAAGATCAGTACAACACCGTACTAGTCAGTAAAGATCAGTACAACACCACACTCGTGAGTAATGATCAGTACAAAACCGCACTCGTGAGTAAAGATCAGTACAACACCGCACTCGTGAGTAAAGATCAGTACAACACCGCACTCGTGAGTAAAGATCAGTACAATATCGCACTCGTGAGTAAAGATCAGTACAACACCGCACTCGTGAGTAAAGATCAGTACAACACCGCACTCGTGAGTAAAGATCAGTAAGATCAGTACAACACCGCACTCGTGAGTAAAGATCAGTACAATATCGCACTCGTGAGTAAAGATCAGTACAACACCGCACTCGTGAGTAAAGATCACTCGTGAGTAAAGATCAGTACAACACCGCACTCGTGAGTAAAGATCAGTACAACACCGCACAGTGAGTAAAGATCTCGTGAGTAAAGATCAGTACAATATCGCACTCGTGAGTAAAGATCAGTACAACACCGCACTCGTGAGTAAAGATCAGTACAACACCGCACTCGTGAGTAAAGATCAGTACAACACCGCACTCGTGAGTAAAGATCAGTACAATATCACACTCGATCAGTACAACACCGCACTCGTGAGTAAAGATCAGTACAACACCGCACTCGTGAGTAAAGATCAGTACAACACCGCACTCGTGAGTAAAGATCAGTACAACACCGCACTCGTGAGTAAAGATCAGTACAACACCACACTCGTGAGTAAAGATCAGTACAACACCACACTCGTGAGTAAAGATCAGTACAACACCGCACTCGTGAGTAAAGATCAGTACAACACCACACTCGTGAGTAAAGATCAGTACAATATCGCACTCGTGAGTAAAGATCAGTACAACACCACACTCGTGAGTAAAGATCACTCGTGAGTAAAGATCAGTACAACACCGCACTCGTGAGTAAAGATCAGTACAACACCGCACTCGTGAGTAAAGATCAGTACAACACCGCACTCGTGAGTAAAGATCAGTACAACACCGCACTCGTGAGTAAAGATCAGTACAATATCACACTCGTGAGTAAAGATCAGTACAACACCACACTCGTGAGTAAAGATCAGTACAATATCGCACTAGACCGTTTGTTTGCCTGGGTATCGTAAGCTTTAAAGGGCAGAGCCTGGCTACAGGGCGCTGACAAGAGGAATATTGAGGAGAATTCCTGCATTTATGTGGCAATAAAAATTAAATCAGTTTTTCCATTACTTCAGGACAGACACAAGGCCTCCACCCTCTTCAGCACATTCCATTCCATAATATAAATTAGTCATTAAAGTTCAGTACAACACTGTACTAGTCAGTAAAGATTAGCACCATACAAATAGTCAATACTAACGAGTGCTACTCAGTAGAGCTCAGTCCGATCCAGCACAACTCGGAGCAGATCCATCTGACCCGGCTGAATTCAGTACAGCTCAGTAAAATACAATCAAACTTACTGAAACTCAGTACATTTTTTTTTTAAAACTTTGATATCCATACAGAATAAACACAACACCAGTGAGGACGAGCGCACAAGAGCTTCAATTCAATTCACAGCAAATCCTGAGATTGCAAGGAATAATGTTTCTGCACATATTGCATTCCACTGGCATATTTCAACTAAATTAACCCCCCCCATTTAAAAAAAGGAAATGTTATTTTGCTGTATAACCAGTTTAAGTAAGATAAACTTTGCACCAGTGAAAATAATTAGCAGCATGTTAACTAGAGCAATAAGCAATTAGAAAATGAACCCAAAATCTTGGCTTCCTCTATGACAGATGGACACACACACACACACACGCTACACACACACACTATTTCTTGCCATATGAAAGAGTATTTAGCAGGACAAAACAAAATTAGTTCAAGAAAAAAAAAAAAACAGAACAAGTGTGGGTTAAGTCAAATGGCATATGTGTATTTAATGGAGCATTTAACGATGGCTGATTAGACAACGATCTGTCGTCTTACCATAGTCTGTGATCTTGCAGGAAACCAAGTACAGCTCTTTGAGACTTCTTCCCTCCTTGGCAATGATTTCCACACATCTGTGAGAAAAGCATAGGGAAAAGCATAGGGTCACATGAGAGTGCAGGTCTTAAAGGGCTCACAATGTTTAGAAAAGGTCAGGAAAAAAAAACAAATACGGAAAAAGTCTCGCGCCAACAACGCGAGCGATGGGAAGCAACACTCTGCTGATTAAATGGAGGCACTGAGCAAACCTTTGTTCTTCACAGATTTCATATCTGTTCCACAAAAATGCTTTGATAGGAAAAACGTAAGCGATATGCATTCTGATTAAAAGCTTAAAAGCTTCCACATGCGGCCAACACGAGCGCCTGAGTCAAAGTGAGTAACGCAAGGAGCGTCAGCAGCGCCCATGTTCATTTCTCTTACTAGTGAAAAAGCAAAGGGATTCCCTTTAGACACTTCTAATGACGTGTTCGGGGGGGAGAGAAAAAAATAATAATTCTAATCCGTCTGCGTGACTTTAATAACTTCTAGAATAAATATTCATATGAATCAGCGTAGTGGCACGGTGGTTTAGTGGTTAGCACGTTCGCCTCACACCGCCAGGGTCCGGGTTCGATTCCCGTCTCGGCCATGTGTGTGTGGACTTTGTGCATGTTCTCTCCGTGCCTCAGGGGGTTTTTCTCCGGTTTCCTCCCCCGGTCCAAAACCATGCACGGTAGGTTGATTTGCACCTTGGAAAATTGTCCCTAGTGTATGAATGTGTGTGTGTGTGTGTCCTGCGATGGGTTGGCATTCCATTCAGGGTGTATCCTGCCTTAATACCCATAGACGCCTGAGATAGGCACAGACTCCCCGTGACCCGAGGGAAGATCGGATGAAGCGGTAGAAGATGAATGAATGAATGAATGGATGAATCAGCGTTTTTTTGCTTCATTGTGCTGACAGTGTGTCCACGGTTTTGCTATGTGATGATTAGATCTGATGCATGTGCGGACGGAATGTTTACGGACACTTCTGCTGCAGTTACATCGTCAATAAAGGTTAATGATCCCGTTCTCGGAAAAGCCCAAGCCATAAAATGATAAATTTGGGGTCATGAGCAGATCCTGACTTTGACCTGCATCACGTCGGGTGAGCCTGAGCTCGGTTCCCAGATCGACTGTGGCTCTCTTTGTATTCCACTGTAAATGTCAATCGAGAATCCTTATCACAAATGAGCGGTGAATCCTTTTTAACAAGAAAAACGCCTCAAACCACGAGTAGCTATTCGTTTGAGGGTGGACAACAAGCACGACTGGTCAGTTCCAATATTTTTGATCAATATCCTATATTTCTTGGTAGGCTCATCCAAAAGGTTCCATATATTTTAAGCTCATCCCGAAGTAAACGTCAGGAAGCTGAAACTCGGATCTTTAGATCTTGTATAAGCTGATCTTACATCCGACAAATAACAAAAATGTCCTTTGAATACTTTCGGGAGGAATCGTGAAACCCCGCTCGCCTCCGCATGAGATATATTTTAGAAACGTTACGGCGGCATTAAATTGCACATTACAGGAATTAGAAAGCGCATGAACTGCTTCCCTTAAAGTAAAGCTCATGTTATAAGCTCCAGTTCACTGATCTGGATAGTCCTATTTCAAGGAGGACAATTGAATTTGGGGCTCGTGCTTTGCGAAAGGGCAGACCACTCGGCGCTCCGACGCTCAACCACACCGCTCATCATTTTCCATTTCCGTCTCAAATGATATTTTAAACGTGCTCAATGGGGGAGCTAAATAAATAAATAAATAAAATCTACCCAGTAACTTGCAGTATTTTTTTAAATATAAAACCGCGGTAAAAAGCCATCGTTTCGTCATTAAGACAAGAAACGCAGGTTTTCAATCTAATGTTCAAACGCCATTGCGAGAGGCTAATTCAGTTTCTGCTGCTGCGTGGAAGAGGCACTTTACCTCCGCGAATGCGCAGGTCCGCTGGCGCCACGGAGGTCATTCTGCCCAAGCAAACCAATCTGACAGCGAGCTTCTAGCATGATCTTACAAATGACCCAGCATCCTAATGTTCCGTTGCGGTTCCGGGCTTCTGACGTTCGTGACAATCAGCGGCTTCCATATGAGCACATCTAATCACAGAGGAAGAGAAGAGAGCAGGACAAGCAGTCCTCGTTCTCCTCGGAGAGCTTGTTATACATCCGCCTGCGCTCATATGGCAACGCTAATTAGGATTGACATCAATAGGGAACACTGGTGAATATTATGGACAACCTGGATCTGATTTAGTGGATGCGCGATTGATCTGCAAGGCCAAACTGGTCTAAAGGAAACTGTGTGCGAATGAAATGAGCTACAACACACACACACACACACACACCATATATCAATGTAATAGTATGGACATGTTAATGACAATAACAGTGATGATTATATAAGTACAATGATGAAACATGTGTCTTATTAGCAAAATATTATGGGCCATTTAAAAAAAAACAGCACTTTGTGGTAATGGCGCTGGACAGTCATAACCCGAGGCTATGATGTCTAATAGAGGGACGTTTTAGTGGTCTCCATGACGACAAGGACACCCCTAACGTCGAGCAATCAGAGGAAGCAAAAACGGGTGGACAGAAAAAAAGGGATCTCTCTACTACAGTGACGACAATACAGGAGCTCACACATGCACTGAACAGAGACAAAAGTATTGGGACGCAGGACTTTTCCAGCCATACGTGGTTCTTCCTCCAGGATAAAGTGGACAAACTGCACAAAGCCAGTTCCGTTCCGTGAACACATGGTCTGTGATTATGAACGCTGACCGCACCTTCTCAGTCTTTACATAGTAGCTGACTTTACTAACACCCTTGTGTGTATAGATATATATATATATATATATATATATATATATAATATATATATATATATATATATATATATATATATATATGAATTTGAAGAATACTCCAAAATCAAGTTAAACACCTTTCCAGAAAAAAAAATGTGGAATGGGACGCTTAAAAAGCACATACACATCTCAAGGTTAGGTATAGTAAAGTAAAGTCAAGAGGTTCTATTGTCATTATAACCATATCTAGCATATAAGGTCTAGCATATATCATCTAACATATAACACAACATAGAGCTACAACATATAACACAACATAGAGCTACAAACAGCATATAACACAACATAGAGCTACACAAACAACATATAACACAACATAGAGCTACAAACAACATATAACACAACATAGAGCTACAAACAACACAATATACACACAACACAACATAGAGCTACACACAACACACACATATAACACAACATAGAGCTACAAACAACATAACACAACATAGAACATAGAGCTACAACAACAAAGAGTATACACACACATAGAGCTACACAACAACATATAACACAACATAGAGCTACACAACAACGTATAACACACCATAGAGCTACAAACAACATATAACACAACATAGAGCTACAAACACATATAACACAACATAGAGCTACACAACAACATATATAACACAACATAGAGCTACAAACAACATATAACACAACATAGAGCTACAAACAACATATAACACAACATAGAGCTACAAACAACATATAACACAACATAGAGCTACACACAACAACATATAACACAACATAGAGCTACAAACAACATAGAGCTATAACACAACATAGAGCTACACACAACATATAACACAACATACACAACATAGAGCTACAAACAACACAAACATAGAGCTACAAACAACATAACACAACATAGAGCTACACAACACAACATATAACACAACATAGAGCTACACATACATAACACAAAACATAGAGCTACACACAACATATAACACAACATAGAGCTACACAAACAACATAAACACAACATAGAGCTACAAACAACATATAACACAACATAGAGCTAACATACACAAATAGAGCAACATATAACACAACATAGACACACACAACATAACATAGAGCTACAAACAACATATAACACAACATAGAGCTACAAACAACATATAACACAACATAGAGCTACAAACAACATATAACACAACATAGAGCTACAAACAACATATAAACACAACACAACATAGAGCTACAAACAACATATAACACAACATAGAGCTACAAACAACATATAACAAAACATAGAGCTACAAACAACATATAAAACACAACATAGAGCTACAAACAACATATAACACAACAATAGAGCTACAAACAACATATAACACAAAGAGCTACAATATAGAGCTACAAACAAAATACAAACAACATATAACACAACATAGAGCTACAAACAACATATAACACAACATAGAGCTACAAACAACATATAACACAACATAGAGCTACAAACAACATATAACACAACACAACATAGAGCTACAAACAACATATAACAACAACATAGAACTACAAAATAAATATACACACTAGCTACACAAACACATACAACACAACATAGAGCTACAAACAACACATATAACACAACATAGAGCTACAACACACACACGCATATAACACAACATAGAGCTACAAAACAACATATAACACAACATAGAGCTACAAACAACATATAACACAACATAGAGCTACAAACAACAAATATAACACAACATAGAGCTACACAACAACGTATAACACAACATAGAGCTACAAACAACATATAACACAACATAGAGCTACAAAAACATATAACACAACATAGAGCTACAAACACATACACACACACACATATAACACAACATAGAGCTACACACAACATATAACACAACATAGAGCTACAAAACAATAACATATAACACAACATAGAGCTACACAAAACAAATACACACATAACACAACACAGAGCTACAAACAACATAACACAACATAGAGCTACAAAACAACATATAACACAACATAGAGCTACACACAACATATAACACAATATAGAGCTACAAACAACATAAGGACAACATATAACACAACATAGAGCTATAAAACAACATATAACAACATAGAGCACAACATATACAAAGAGCATAAACAACATATAACACAACATAGAGCTACAACAACATATAACACAACATGAGCTACAAACAACACAACATATAACACAACATAGAGCTACAAACAACATATAAAACAACATATAACACACATAGAGCTACAAACAACATATAAAACACAAAACACAACATAGAGCTACACACACACATATAAACAAAACATAGAGCTACAAACAACATATAACAACAACATAGAGCTACACACAACAACATAGAGCTAAAACAACATAGAGCTACAAACAACATATAACACACACATAGAGCTACAAACGACATAAACACATAGAGCTACACACAAAGAATACATAGAGCTAACAAAAATAACAACATAGAGCTACAAACAACCAAAAACATATAACACAACATAGAGCTACACAAACAGACACAACAACATAGAAAACAACATAGAGCACACCAAAAATATAACACAACATAGAGCTACAAACAAAACAGATTACACACAACATTATAACACAACATAGAGCTACACACAACATATAACACAGCATAGAGCTACACAACATATAACACAACATAGAGCTACAACAACATATAACACAACATAGAGATACTACAAACAACATATAACACAACAAACATAGAGCTACAAACAACATATAACACAACATAGAGCTACACAACATATAGAGCACAAATAGAGCTACACACAACATATAACACAGCATATAACACAACATAGAGCTACACACAAATATAACACAACATAGAGCTACACACAACATATACACAAACATACATAGAAAACAACATAAAGCTACAAACAACATACACAAACATAGAGCTACAAACACAACATAGAGCTACAAACAAAATATAAACACAACATAGAGCTACAAACAACATATAACACAACATAGAGCTACACAAACAACATATAACACAACATAGAGCTACACACAACATATAACACAACATAGAGCTAACAACAAACAACATATAACACAACATAGAGCTACACAACAACAAATAACACAACATAGAGCTACAAAAAACAATATAACACAACATAGAGCTACAAAAAAAACACACATATAACACAACATAGAGCTACAAACAACAACACAACCATAGAGTACACACAACATAGAGCTACAAACAACATAACAAACACAACATATAACACAACAACATAGAGCTACACACAACATAACAACATATAACACAACATAGAGCTACAAACAACAACATATAACACAACATAGAGCTACAACAACATATAACACAATAGAGCTACACAAACAACATATAACACAAAAGCTAGAGCTACAAACAACACAACACAACATATAACACAACATAGAGCTCAAACAACATAGAACAACATAACATAACACAACATATAACACAACATAGACCTAAACACAAACATATAACACAACATAGAGACTACACACAACATATAACACAACATAGAGCTACAAACAACAAATAAACACAACATAGAGCTACAAACAACATATAACACAACATAGAGCTACAAACAATAAACGTATATAACACAACATAGACACAACATACAAAAAGAGCTACACAACAAAAACAACATAGAGTAACACATACACAACATAGAGCTACACACAACATATAACACAACATAGAGCTACATAAACAACATATAACACACATAGAGCTACAAACAACATATAACAAAAAATAGAGCTCAACATAGAGCTACACAACACATATAACAAACACAAACAACATATAAGACATAGAGCTACAAACAACATATAAAACAAAATAGAGCTACAAACAACATATAAAACAAAATAGGCACCACAACACTATAACACAACACAACATAGAGCCACAACATAGAGCTACAAAAAACACATAGCTACACAACACACATATAAAACACAAACATAGTACAACATAGAACACAACATATAACACAGCTACAAACAACATATAACACAACATAGAAACTACAAACAAAACATATAACACAACAAAAAGAGCTACAAAAAACAACAACATATAACACAACATAGAGCTACACAACTCACATATAACACAACATAGAGAAACAACATACAACATAGAGAGAAAACAACATATAACACAACATACAGACGTCCACACACAACATAGAGCTACACAAAAGACACACACACAAAAAAAACACACCATAAAACAACATACATATAACACAACATAGAGCTACAAACAAAAAATAACATAGAGCTACAACAACATATAACACAACATAGAGCTACAAACAACATATAACAAAATAACACAACATACAAAACACCAAATACAACACAACATAGACCTACAAACAACATATAACACAACATAGAGCTACACACAACGTATAACACAACATAGAGCCCGTATTAAGTCCGTATTAAAAGTGAGAGGTGCTCGCGAAAAACAACGAGAGGCGCGAGTAATAAACGTGACAATGACGATGCCGTTGTGGATCTCTACAGGGTCACTGGTGTGTCGGTTCCCCGTCACACCGGAGAAAAAGAAAGTCGTCGGCTGTCGGGTGATAAAGGTATAAGGATACGAGTGTGGAAGTCTCACCTCGTCACCTTGAACAGGAGGTGAACGGGGACTTGGGCATGATTTAAGCTCGAGGTTCTAGTGGAGGGATTTCTTGGGAGATGAATAAGGAGAGTGGTGACATTCCAGCATGAAGCCTACTAAGTGCGCTGCATTACTCAGTGCACAAAGACACGTCTGTGATGGGATGATAATGTACTGAAAGGAAAAGTGATGTATTATCAGTGCCGTCCTGGTTCAATAAAATGCAGAGGTACTTCTGTGAGCGGACACTATGTAGGTCTCACATCTTCCACCTACTTACTAAAGAACAATTTAATGGCTTTTCATCTCCGTTATGGTTCTAAAAACATTTCTCACACGAAACGTTAATTAAGGCTTTTTTTTTTAAATAACGACACTGAAGGACTTAAAGCACCAAATGTGAAAGACTGTATATGATCAGAAAGAATGAAATACCCGGTGCTCTAACTCTTATAGCTTTGTAGGTGCAATATCGGATTATATAAGAAATATTGATTATTAGAAACAATTACGAAAGTTGGCTGATCACATGATCAGTCTCCAGACCAGCGAATATACAGAGATGAAGGGATATATCCTAACCCGGGCTCATACATGTTATTCTTTATGTTTTGTGATGTCCGCTAGAAAAAAATCTAAACTACCACGATACTTGATCATGTATAATTCAGTCTGCACCAAATGGATAGCAAAATACTGCTGACGTAGAAAGAGTTCCATAATGATCCCCCACGCCTACGCAGATTTGTTAATACCTCGAATAATGACTACAGCGGGCGGGGACACTTATCAAACAGCCTTCTAATTAGTGTTGGGGACTCAGGCACTGTCTCAGTGTCAATTCAATGTTCATCTGAATACATATATTTACTACATGGCTGAGCGGGGATATTTTGACGCCGTTGCATGAAAAGTTTAATAATAATAATAATAATAATAATAATAATAATATCCTTTATTGGTCACATATACATTACAGCACAGTGAAATTCTTTTCTTCGCATATCCCAGCTTGATGTTGGTAGCTGGGGTCAGAGCGCAGGGTATCAGCCATGATACGGCTCCCCTGGAGCACAGAGGGTTAAAAGTCTTGCTCAAGGACCCAAGGGCGGCAGCTTGGCCATTTTGGGCCTTGAACCCGGATCTTCCGATCAGCAGCCCAACGCCTTAGACCACTGAGATACACCCTCCGTGGACCATTGAGCTAACCCCCTCCCTCAAGGATATTCTTAATTCTGTCCCTCTCTGTTATGATGGTTTCTTCCTTTATGCCATCTCAGGGTGTTGTCCTTGCCAGTCGCCACAGGTTTGCCCATAAAGGAACCTTTTCCAACTTGTTTATCTGTGTAAACCTGCGCTGGGACAATGTCCACTATTAAAATCACGCTACAAATAAAACTGATTTTAACTCAACACAGGTTACATTTATCTTCACTTGGAATATTTTACAGATTAAAGCACATAAAGGAATTGAAAATGCTTTACTTAAGAAACGTACAAAATGATTTGCGGTTTTCATTCACTAACTGTCTGAGTAAAGTGCGTAGGTTTTCCATCTGATACAGTCACTGACCGCTTTATTTGAAACATATGCACACACGTGCAATCCAGTCTTTAGTCTGTGTCCAGTAATGGTGAGTGTGCCTCGTCTGTTCTTGGTTGATAGTAGTGAGCCCTGATGTGATCGACACATGTTCTAACTCATCCGCCTCAAGGATGGACATGTGACGTGTTTTTCCGCTCAGCACAGATGTAAAGAGTGATTATTTGAGTTACGGTAGTCTTCTTGTCGGCTCAAATCCCTCTCTTGCCTTTCATTCATTCATCTTCTAGCGCTTTATCCGATCTTCCCTCGGGTCACGGGGAGTCTGTGCCTATCTCAGGCGTCTATGGGCATTAAGGCAGGATACACCCTGGATGGAATGCCAACCCATCACAGCACGCACACACACACTCACACACACACACTAGGGACAATTTTCCAAGGTGCCAATCAAACTACCGTGCATGTTTTTGGATCGGGGGAGGAAACCGGAGAACCCGGAGAAAAACCCACTGAGACACGGGGAGAACATGCACAAACTCCACACACACATGGCCGAGACGGGAATCGAACCCGGACCCCGGAGGCGAATGAGCTAACCACTAAACCACCGTGCCCCTCTCTTGCCTTTCATTTAATCGTAAAATCGTTCGTTTTTTCGCCCCATTCTGTGAAACTCTAGAAACCCACGTGTGTTTCTGCAAGTTCTCAAAGGAGGAGACCGGTAATTACAGATGATTATCTGATTAATTAAACAACATGAGCAGGTGCACATCATTTCTAATGCGTCTGTGTCAGTCAGTCTTGCTTATAGCTACCAATAGCAAAATGTATGTACTGTATGACAAGGCATAGTTTTAAATTTAAAGGTGTCTCACTAACTTTTGTAGTCATAATGAAATGGAAGGGCAGGAGCTTCTCATCATTGGGAGTACACACACACACACACACACACACAGCACTTTTGTAAATTATTTTTGCAGTAAGCGTGTTTTTATATCTTCCTATAAAACCATGCGTACAGAGAATTATTTATTGACACAAACTCTGATTTCATAGAGGGCATTTTGTCTAAAGGTTGACATGGTGCACAATCAATGCTGTCAAGTCGAGCTTCTCTGAAAATAGCGGACACAATTTAAAGCGTTTCTTGGGAACGGCGGATACATGCCGTAAATGTGAGCGAAACACAACTGCTTTTTCAATAAATTCCATAATCAATTTTGTAATCAGCAATAGAGACAAATAAGTCTTAAGGACAAAAAGACAGACACCCGACTTTCATTCATGTGTGGTTCTTTCTTTAAATTTACCATAAAGTCTGAGGCACACACACACACACACACACACACACACACACACACACTTATACAGGATGTCTGTAAATGTTGTATAATTCAATTTTCCATTTACTTTAAGCATGATTTTCTTGCAGCATGACCATGTTTCTGTGCACAAAGCCAGCTTCCTGAACATAATAATAATAATAATAATAATAATAATAATAATAATAATAATAATAAATATATCCTTTATTTATCACATATACATTACAGCACAGTGAAATTCTTTTCTTCGCATATCCCAGCTTGATTTTGGTAGTTGGGGTCAGAGCACAGGGTCAGCCATGATACGGCGCCCCCTGGAGCACAGAGGGTTAAGGGTCTTGCTCAAGGACCCATACAGGGGCTCGAACCCGGATCTTCTGATCAGCAGCCCAGCGCCTTAGACCACTGAGCTACTCCCCCTTCCCAATGTGCTTTACATGATCAAGATCTTGAATGGCCTGTCGTAGAGCCCTCCAGCATCTAGTGAAAGATCTTTAATAATAATTATAATAATAATAATAATAATTACATTTATATAGTGCTTTTCTAGACAATGCTACTCAAAGCGCTTTACATTATGAGAGGGGGATCTCCTCATCCACCACCGTCCATCCACCTGGATGATGCAACAGCAGCCATAGTGCAACAGAATTCCCACCACACATCCAGCTTACTGGTGGAGAGGAGACAGAATGATGAAGATACGGATATGGATGGTTAGGAGGCCGTGATGGTCAGAGGGTGATTTTAGCCGGGATGCAGAGGACACGCCTCTTCTCTTTGTTGAAAGACTGGGATTTTAAAATGACCAGGTTTAGCGTCTCAGTCGAATGACGGTGACAGTACAGTGACCCCATCACTATACTGGATGCACCACTACAGACCACAGAGTAAGCGTCCCTTGCTGGCTTCACTAACACCTCTTCCAGCACAACCTAGCATTCCAATGAGATCACCCACAGATGATGAGTAACCAGGCTCATCCTTGCTTAGCTTCATTGGGAAACCAGTCTTGGGCTACAGGGGGATATGGATACTGGTTATATCCCCCCCCAGTAGCGTGGAGGTTAATACAATAGCAAACAGGGAATAAATGAGGACTGGGATGCTCATAAAGACCATAGTCATTTTTCCTCCAACCTCTGTGAATATAGTGTATCTCCAATATACTGTACTACTCATAATGTGCTATACACAGGATTTTTATATATATATATATATATATATATATATATATATATATAAACACACACTATTGCTGTACCAAACCTGGGTTTAATATTTTTTTATTTACATCATTTATTTTTTGTTGGGACTGTAAACTTTTTTCAATTCCTGGTTTAAATAAATCTTCATGCCAGAAAAAAGTCTGGTGAAAATCCAGGCCTGTAAATTGCTTTTCTATGAAGCCGAGCTGGTTCTTGTCCCAATCCACTGAGAGCCATGGTCCAACATAACTCAGGAGAGCTGGCTGTGTCCCGTAGCCGACAGTGATAAGAAACTTACAGCCCCGAGACAACAGACAGAAAAGGAAGGGGAAAATATGCAGGCGGGAAAGAAACCCGGGCGCTCCTGCCAATAAATAATAAAACTACAGCATTTTTAAACCAAAACTGGAAAATAAATAAATAAATAAATACATTTACAAAAAAAAGTGTGTGTGTGTGTGTGTGTGTGTGTGTGTGTATATATATATATATATATATATATATCTATATATATATATATATATATATATATATATATATATAAATATATATATGATGAAAGGGGGCACTGGTGGTTTAGTGGTTAGCACGTTCGCCTCACACCTCCAGGGTCCGGGGTTCGATTCCCATCTCGGCCGTGTGTGTGTGTGTGGAGTTTGTGCATGTTCTCCCCGTGCCTCAGGGGGTTTTTCTCCGGGTTCTCCGGTTTCCTCCCCCGGTCCAAAAACATGCACGGTAGGTTGATTGGCACCTTGGAAAATTGTCCCTAGCGTATGAATGTAGTGTGTGAATGTGAGTGTGTGTGTGTGTGAGTGTGTGTGTGTGTGTGTGTGCCCTGCGATGCGTTGGCATCCCCGTGACCCGAGGGAAGACCGGATATAGCGGTAGAAGATGAATGAATGTATATATATATATATATATATATATATATATATATATAGATATATATATATATATAGATATATATATATATATATATATATACAGGTGAAAATCCGCCAGTCATCTTTTCAAACTGCAGATGTTGCCGTGTCATCAAGCACTCCACCCCTTTCCACATGCATGAGCTTATAGATGATCATGACCAGCTTCTGCTGATCTGATTGACAGAGCAAAGATTTTGTTCTCCTGGATAACTATGGACCAGGTTTGTTTTTCATGCACTGTTATTATGTAGTGGTTTCTTTAGTAACAACCTATACGAGGGTTTTCCTGGTAGACAATCCATGTACAATGTGCTGCTGTTGCTACGGTGAGGCTTTCTGCCGGAGTGTATTTATGTACCATTCATAGAAGGAGGCTCTGCTTTTAAACAGTCAGAGGTCAAGCTGTAGCATTACCTTCTCTGAAATATAACAGTTAGCGTTGGCTGTTTGTCAATGGTGCGAGAGAAATAAAACACTTGTGGACATGCCGTGATAGGGCGGGTAATTAAATTGCATCACCCTGCTGCGTCGTCGTTCCCGTCTCGGCATACCTCGTGTTTTTATCTTCCTGCATAGCATAAGGTTAATGTAACTGTACTAATCCTTTAAAGGAGGTATCTCACACACTACATGAGACACACTTGTCATGCTGCGTGCAACTTAGGCTCCTAAGCAGGACTAAAGCTTCCTAAATTAGACATCAGACAAGCATCCTGTCTCTCTCTCTCTCTCTCTCTCTCTCTCTCTCTCTCTAATTCAATAAGGATCTAAACGCGCACTTGATTGACTTCAGCAGTATTTATGCGATGCCTTAACTCGCAACTCCTGCATCTCGCGCGAGAACGCCACTGGCGTTGTTTACGGTTTAATGTGCTAGGAGTTTATCCCCCAGGGTTCGTCACGCCAAGAGTTTGGAGACCATTATGGCGCACCCCAGAGAACACATCACCAGCCAAATGCGAGATGACCGGAGAAGAAAACCGCGCGACCCGTTAATTGTCACACACTTTGATTACCGCCATTTATTTTAATGAGAGCGCAGCATGTTCCGCAGAGTGCAAAGAACAACATTACTGCCATGTTCGTGGCAGAGACTAAATTGGATAGCATTCATTAAACTAATGGATATGAAGAGGTGGCAGAAGGGAGGGAAAAGTCCATAACAACAAATTCTGCCAAACGAAGAGCTGGCTCACATCGTGGCACGCAATTTCCCGATACCATGACAAATTGCAGGTATTTCAATTATGCAACCCAGCTTTAATTACAGAAAATATGCCTCAGATGTCTCTCACAATACAAATTAATATCATTTTTCTTCCTCACTAGCAGCTCAGAAAGTCACATTAGCATTCATTACCTTTGCTGTTTCAACAGTGAGGAAAAGCTGCTGGAGCTGATAAACTGGCACAAAATGTGACAGACCTATTTTTTGGCAGCGGAAACAAATCAGTACACAATATGAGTAAATTATTGAGTGAGAATTCTTTTTTTTTTGGTTTTTCTTTGCAGAATTTCTGATTACACGAAGGAGAAAAATAAGGAGCTGATGTACTTCAGATGTAAAAAGGCTAAGGGTCTTTTTTTTTTTTTTTAAATGGAACCAAATAATCTGCAAAATTGAGGAATATTTGACTTAAAAGAGCAGCTCTTCATGTGCAATTTGTGAGATAAGGGATTCACTGTGGATTTAGACAAAGAATCAAATGTATTCTTACTATGTCATTAAAAAAAATAAAAAAATCTAATAACTGAGGTCTTTTTCCAGCACCGCTTTTGCACTACACACCAGTTTTGCATGACAAATGGGGGGACATTAAGCACAAAATAACATTATATTCTATAATCCATATAATATGATCTAATTACCAATTTAATGATATTGTATATAATTAAAATGTAACTCGGCATAATCAGAACCTCTGTCTTAAATGGCATATAGCAGGCCGCACACATATTGTGAAATATATTTGCTCTAAATTGAATTTAATAAGTGCAATTAATTTACATAAAGAAAAATGTGTTCATTTATTTAAACGTATAACATTGGAAATAATAAAACATTTAAAATGTATCTGGTGCAAACAGTTGCTATCAGAAGGCAACACAACGCACATCTCGCTATAAATATACGTGTTCTGGGAAGATCCTGTCGAAGATCAAAACAAAGCTCCAAAAAAAAAAGATCCATTATGGATATTTTGTTCGAAAAGAATTATTCATTCATTCATTCATTCCCGTCTCGGCCATGTGTGTGTGGAGTTTGTGCATGTTCTCCCCGTGCCGCGGGGTTTTTTTCTCCGGGTTCTCCGGTTTCCTCCCGGTCCAAAAACATGCACGGTAGGTTGATTGGCGCCTTGAAAAATTGTCCCTAGTGTATGAATGTGTGTGTGTGTGTGTGTGTGTGTGTGTGTTGTGTGTGTGTGTTGCGCCCTGCAATGGGTTGGCATTCCATCCAAGGTGTATCCTGCCTTAATGGGAGGTTGTAGCTCAGTGGTTAAGGTGCTGGACTCTGGACCAGATCACGGGTTCAAAACCCACCACCACCAAGCTGCCACTAGTGGGCCCTTGAGCGAGGCCCTAAACCCTCAATTGCTCAGTTGTAAGTCGCTCTGGATAAGGGCGTCTGCCAAATGCTACAAATGTAAATATAAATGTAATACCCATAGACGCCTGAGATAGGCACAGACTCCCCGTGACCCGATGACAATAATTTTAATAATAACTTTGCAACAAACCCATGTTTGCTCATCACCATGACAGTAAAGCAGGGCGGAGGCAGGAGCTGGGAAATGAGCTGAGGAATGAGCGTACACTGGAAATCCTAGACGAGAACCTGCTCCAGTCCGCAGGAACTTGAGACAGCACTGGCACAAACTTTAGTATAATCAGTGTATTTGGAGCCCTCCTTTAAAAAGGGGCATCCTGTAGGCAAAAGTTACAGCGCAAGACGAGTTTCCCAGCAGCTACTCATACATTTGTGACATAGAGCCATTAGGAATTCAGTAAAACAGATGTCTCCTGGCCTGAGTAGTTTGCAAAAGCCAATAGCCGGAATCCCAAATGTATTTCGGAAAAAAAAAAAAAAAAAAAAAAAAAAAAAAAAAAACCTTGTTTGATCCGTTGCCAAGAAAGAGCAATGAGATTTTATCCACTTCCAAAACGAGGAGGAAAAGAAGGGGGGGGGGGGGGGGGGGGGTAATAATAAATATATAAATGCTTTATCCCACTTCAAGGTACAGATTACTGTCTTCCCTCTTGCAGAGATGCCATCTCTTATTGAAATTAAAAAGAAAAATCTTATTATCCAAAACAGCAAAGTGAACAGATTAAACAGGTCCCAAATCAGCTTCATCCTGAGGCTTATCAACGACCAGCCAGGCTGCCAACTCTACAAACCACCAATGGTAACACGCCGGTGATCCTCGCACTGCGATTGGTCAAGACGTTTAATGATAAGGATGGGCTGGGACAGGGATGGAGTTCATAAATCATAGCACAAATCATTCAGATACCGACAGGAAAAATATTAATATTCATCCGCTGCTATAAACTCTATATAGAATACAGCCCTTACACAGAAATGTGACATACATCCCCACACTCAATGACAAGTTATTTCATATAAATTAATTAAATATATAAATAATATTTATTTATATAAATAAATAAGTTACAAAGGCCCCATTATCACTGGTATTGTAGTGCGGTACTGTAAATTGCTCAGTTCTGCAAAACTTTGTATTGTAATCATTTAACACCTAACAGTAGTTAAATGTGTGTGTGTGTGTGTGTGTGTGTGTGTGTGTGTGTGTGTGTGTGTGTGTGTGTGCGGCTCATCGGGTATGTGGACAGACACCATAGATATTTTGAAAATTTTGCCGTATCGCAATCAAATATATATATATATATATAGAATACACATATACACACACATATATATACACACACACACACACACACACCACACACACACACACACACACACACACACACACACACACACATATATGGTACATACAGAGTACAACATGTAGTATATACTGTAATTTTTATATATATAGATATATATAAGCCACGGTGACCCTGTATGTATGTATTTATGTATGTATATATGTGTGTGTGTGTGTGTGTGTATATATATATAGATATATATATATATATATTATATATATATATATATATATATATATATATATATATATATATATACGCACAAACACACACATAGGGGGCACGGTATATATAGTGGTTAGCACGTTCGCCTCACACCGCCAGGGTCCGGGTTCGATTCCCGTCTCGGTCCATGTGTGTGTGGAGTTTGTGCATGTTCTCCCCGTGCCTCAGGGGGTTTTTCTCCGGGTTCTCCAGTTTCCTCCCCCGGTCCAAAAACATGCACGGTAGGTTGATTGGCACCTTGGAAAATTGTCCCTAGTGTATGAATGTGTGTGTGTGTGTCCTGCGATGGGTTGACATTTCATCCAGGGTGTATCCTGCCTTAATGTCCATAGACACCCAAGATAGACACAGACTCCCCGTGACCCGAGGGAAGATCGGATAAAGCGCTAGAAGATGAATGAATGAATGATATATATACATATACATAAATACACACAAAATGCAAGAAAACCTCATGTGAGAAACCTAAATCTCATCATGCTGATCTTATCATTTAGCTTCCCACATGCATGATTTTCAAATCATACATTATATATGATATGATACATTTGGCTATTAAATGCATCTTGGAATTCAAAATGCGACGACGCAGAACTCTATAAACTAAAACGTGAACATTGGCACTATGAGGAGAGATCTGTGAGCGAGTTTTTCTTCATAAACAAGATTGGATGGTCACAGCCTTTAATAAGCCACAGCTCATAGATTCCAGATGATCCCGTCTCGTTCTTAATCCTTTCGCCTTTCTCTCTCTTTCGCTGGCTCTCAGCTGTAACGCTTTCACGCCAAGCTTGCAACAAAACCAAAGCCCAGTACACACATATTTCCTTTTATTATATCTCTCTGTCTTTTATTAGATCTCTCTGTCATTCCCGCTCACCATGTGTTTTTGCATATACGACTGAATCACTCCATATTTATGAGCTGGACTACTTTCCTTCACGGAAAGGAATGCATTCGCGCACACCGGGCTTTGCGTTCACGATGAAAACGGTGAAATGCAATGATAAATGACATGTGAAAATGGTAGGCATCAAAGGCCTCGAGCATGCAACGTTCACGCTGCCACATAAAAGCCTTTACTAGAAGGGGGCACCCATAAGATGTTCCTCGGTGTTATCTGTCTTGATTTATTTCACTTCTCTTCGCGAGGCGGTGCGATGGAAAGCGGTTTGACACGGCACGTGAGCAAAGCTGGATAGCCTGTCATTTAGACTTACCAATTATGACGCTACAGGCATCGGCATGGCTAATTATCCTTATTAAAGGCTTTAAATAGGATTATTGGACGGGCCTCGTAGCGAAACTTTGATTCACAGTTAAAAGATCTTACTCTCGAGCAAATGCCACCACCATATCCGAGCCTGACATTTAAATGAGCTTGTAAAACCATCAACCCCAATAGGATTTCTTTTCTTTTTTTTATTTTTATGCCTTTCGCATTCTCTTCACACTAATGGAAGCACATTCCAGTTAATCCAGACCATTTCTGTCTTTAGAATAAGACGTTTGCTTGGTTGGTTTTGGATGTTTGAACTTTAATACTAACAGCGATCCGCTTGCTTCCTCGTGACAAAGTGGACCCTTCATGCCCATATCCAGAGAATGAGAATTCCGTGGCATGTCTCCGGTGCACTGACCATTTCCACTCCAGGTGGCTGTGCATTAATATGCTCATTTCAGCAGGAGGAGGAGTGTTTTCCGCTCGTGTCACCTCTCATTAATCTAGCTTTTCGGCAAGCAATTAAATAAGAGAGTTCCACCTGCATTTATTAGCCGTGGCTCGCATTAATTCGCTCCCATGTTTCTCATAAGAAGGTCAATCTAAACCCGGCAACAGATCCTCGCTACTCCTAGGAGATCCCCAGGCGTTCCCAAGCTGAGTGTGAGATATAATCTCTCCAGCACGGCCCGAGATCTCTGCCTAGTGGCATGTGCCTGATACGGCCCTCCGGCGAGCTGACCAGAGGGAGAGGACGTGCTTATACGATGTTCCATCCAGTCTGACTCCCAACAAATCACTTCTGGCATGTTGCAGAATGAGAGAGAGACAAATCTGCAGCAATTATGTGATGAAATCTTGTCAGCTGCGAACCCATAATCACACAGGAATGTACTCGACGCCTGGTGGAATTCATGCCAAGAAAAATGAGTGCTGAAAGACATCCTACACAAGGAAAGGATCTGAAGCTACAGCGGGCATGGGCTCAGTGACACTGGACATCTGAAGATAAGGGGGGACGGGACGGGACGGGATGGGGGGATGGGGGGATTGCTTTTGTAATCCTCTTGCCGCAGACCTCGAGGTTTGATGCGTTATATGTTCTGAGATGCTTTTTTTTTAACTCACTTAAGGCGTTTGTGTTTATCTGAGGACCGAATCTCCTATGACCTCTTTCATCAACAAGATGTTTCTACCCACAGAAACTGGTACCTTCTGATCGGTGTTTATTCTTGTCCTTTTCGCAACGTCCTGCATAAACTCTAGAATGTATGGCGCAGGAAAATCAACAGTGGATTCTGAAATACTCAACCAGCTTTTTTGACCTGATCACATGACCTGCGCGGGTTTCCACAGAAAAAAAATGACTATAATATTCAGCAATATTTAACAAACGAAAAGACACATTGAGGATGCTTCACTTCATCTCTGCATATGAAAGCCATGATAAACTACAGGCCTACAGTATATTAACTCTCCCTCTTTATACTCGGGGGTAATTAAAAGGCAGTGTAGCGCAGGATGAGCTGAAAACAACACAGGGAGAGAGTAAGGATTATTATTATTATACCAATCCCACACGAGTAGCGCTTTAAAAATGAAACATTGTGGATTTCTTTTTGATAAAGAGTTTGTAAAAATAATAATAATAATAATAAAAAGTGGTGTCATGTCTCTTCTTCTTTTCATAATTTGCATAAGGTTGGGCGAGCGTCGAGAGCGCACGTGTTGTCTGGGGCGCCGAATGACATCATCTATGCATTCCCCGTCAGTGCATTTATCTCCTGTGAACGGCAATATATTAAGTGAGAGTAGAATTTGTTTCTGTTAGAACAACACATGGGACAAACACTGGCTAGAGCGCTTAATTAGTTCTCCCCGTCCCGTGCCGTACGGTCTACTAAACGCAGATCGGGTTCAGAGAGAAGCGCACAGCAGGAAGCAGGTGGGTTCTGGCTGTGACGGTGTCCTCAGACAGTCTGAGGAGAAAGCATTATCCATGCACTTCCTGGAAGCCTGGTTATGACCCTGAGGAAGAGGTCTGCTCAGCAACTTATCAACCAACAAACGTCACACACCATATACTGACACTTGGCAGGAAAGGAGTTTTCCATCAGCTCCACTTCAACTAGCCTGAGGCTTAGGAGATACGGAGTGCTTTACCAGATGATGCGCGAATCCCCGCCGTTTGGTGCGGAATAGATTCGGAATAGATATGTCGGAGTGGACGAGAAGTGGACGTGTGCTGTGTTCGGGGAACAGCGTCAACATCGGCGCTTCGTATTCGGAGAAAGAAGCACTCATACTGCGTGTGTGTTCTCTGGCCACGTGCAGAACTTTCATTAGGAAACAAGCAGAAGCAGCGATGGCGACCCGGCTGCCTCGGCAACCGCAGCGACGTCCTGCTGCAAATTTCCAAGAATGAAATACGCCTAAAATATACTTTGCGCACAAAAGGACCTGCTGAATAGAAAAGCTCGCTGTGTACTCGATACGTTATTTGATGCGTTCCAAAATCGAATCTAATCAGAAAACCATTCATTTTGGAGGCAGATGAACAGACGGACACAGATCAGATCTGAAAAACCATCGGATCCACCATCTTACCTCCGCAACCTCATCACCTCCCGTACTGCACCTCGCTGCCTGAGAGCGTCCAGCACTGCTCGCCTGGTTCCACCGTCTCTCAGGGTAAGAGGTAAAGATCAGCTCAAGGCTCTTCTCTGTTCTGGCACCGATGTGGTGGAACGAACTTCCACTGGAGGTTCGAACAACAGAGACACTGTCTACATTCAAACGCCGACTGAAGACCTACATCTTCCAACAACACCCATCCTAACATTCCTTTTATTCTCTTTTACCTCACTGTCCAGAAATACATTATTAAAGGATAAGGGCGTCTGCTAAATACTGCAAATGTAAATGTAAATGTAAAACGCCAATGAGTGATTAATACTATTCCAAAACTGCACACATGAACTAAAAAGGAATAGCAAGATACAGATATATTGTAGGACAAAAACAAAGCAAAAGGAAACGAAGAACAGATGAGACAATAACATGTTCCAGGGGATTCAGGTCTTTTAGTCACTATGAGCTCAATGACTAAAGCGACATCTGCATTAAAGTCTTGGAAGCGGGTTGGAATTCTGTGGTCACAATCAGTGGCATGACGCTGCAGTATTAGTGTGAGATTTAAAGGAAAAGATGCCTCTTTAGGTGGCTGAGAAGGTCAAAGCGCTGTGTTATAGAAGAGAGATGCAGTGTATTACAGTACAGACTTACAGTATGTGTAAAGACAAGTTATAGCACTTGTAAAAACATATCAAATCTTGTGATAAAAACAGAGTTATTATGATCAGGATTACTTTAGAGTTTTTTTTTTAATGTACAAAATGAATGTCTGAATAATCTAATTCATCATCAATTCATTTTAAAACACTTAAACATTTTATTTACAAGTTATTTTTGAGTCAAATCAGAACTAAAGTGTTCGACTTTATATCTAATTGCTGTAAATACACTTAAATATTTATATTATCAGCTGTATATTGTTATTATGTCAATATGCACATCTGGTAGATGCTAAAACTGCATCTCTCTCTCTCTCTCTCTGTCTATCATTTATCTGTTATCTATTCTCTCTCTCTCTCTCTCTCTATATATATATATATATGATATATATATTTAGAAAGATCTGTTTAGGAGAATCGTTTATCGTTTCGGCATCTCTTTCTATCTCTCGCCTATCTCATGTATGTGTGAGAGAGATCTATCTATCTCGAGGAGCGCTCTCGCGCTCTCTCTTTTATCTCTCTCTCTCTCTCTCTTATCTCTCTCTCTCTCTCTATATATATAGATAGAGATAGATATATATAGAGATAGATCGAGAGGAGGAGAGAGAGAGGGCGCTCATATCGGCGCCACGCGCGATCTCTATCAGGTATCTCTCTATCCATCTATCTGTTATCTATTATCTCTCTCTCTCTCGCTCTCTCTCGTCTCTCTATATATATATATATATATATATATTTCTCTCTACCTATCTTTCTCCCTCTCTCTACCAATCTATCTATCTCTTCTCTATCTCTCTATCTATCTGATATATTATATCTATATCTCTCTCTCTCTCTCTATCTCTAATATATATATATATTATATATATCTATATTTCTCTCATATCTATCTTTCTCTTCTTTCTCCTCCTCTCTATCTATCTCTATCTATCTATCATCTATCTATCTATCTATCTATCTATCTATCTATCTATCTAAATAGTCAACTAATACAGTAGCTGAATCGTGTGTGTATTGAAGGACATGTAGTCACAAACAGCAGGTCAGAACAACTTAAACCTAAAAAAAACAACAAAATCCTGGACATATTTACTGCATTTAAGCAGAATACCATTCAAACAATGTCATTTACCTTTTAAAAGTTACATTGAAAGACAATTTGGATAAACATTCGGAGAAACCTTTCCATGTGGCATTTTAAGGGCAGGATATTTATAACATCACACAAAATCTACAAGAAAGGAATGTCCAAAATATAAATAATAAATTGTGTATAAAGTGTATATATATATATATATATATATATATATATATATATCACACACACACACACACACACACACACACATATATATGTGTGTGTGTGTGTGGGTGTATATATATATATATATATATATATATATATATATATATATATATAATATATATATATATATATATATTTTATTAGCATTAAGCCTAAAAAAAATAAACGCAGAAAGGGCACACTGCAAACTACATTTCCTCTAAATATAGAGTAACATCAACGCCCTGGAAAAGCTGAAACATACATTGACAGAATTAAATTAATACATCTTTACCGAATCTCATAAACATTACTAAATATCCAACAACACCTGCCATCAGATCATGGGAAGTGAAACTTAAATCTGATTTATTCTCGCCTCTTCAAAATATTTATTAGTCGCTGCTTTCTTTTGACATTTCTATTTACAGGAAATCCAGTAGTTCTATGTGAAATCAGACATTGAACACACCCATAATAACTGAACTCGCCTGTGAGATCTGAGTCCTATTAAATCTCCTTTCACTATTCAAGGTCACCCCTACTACAAACATTACCACCTTTACTGCTTTCTAAAGGCATTACATACTGTACATGCACTGTAATGCCTTTCCGTGTGTGCGTGTGTGTGTGTGTGTGTGTGTGTGCCAACATCGTCAAACAGAGCCGTTACAGATCAATATAACCAAAATCAACCCTACACATCACTTTCCGCCACCTCATTATCACAAAAGCATCTTTTCACAAGAACACTGTTTATACTTCAGGTACATTTTGCCGATTCTGCACCCAGACACAGTGAGGCTGTTCTCATGACGGCTTGACACTAATACACAATCGTTCAGCTTTTAAACATGGGAAACGTCTGTTGATGCAGCGAGAAAATGAACTCAAACACTGCTGCCAAAGAGCCGTTCTGGAGACAAAAATAAACAAAGCAGTACAATAGATCAGGGTTCGAGCTAAGAGCCCAGCTACAGCACCTCTTAATCTCACAGGAGATAGAGCTAGCTTTTACTAAAGACTCTTTTTTTTTCCCTTTAAAGCCTACTTTCACAGGCCATTTGACTGATTCTGCATTTAGAAGATGGGGTGTTGTGAACGTCTTCCAATTCGGTTAGCATTGTGCCCTAAAAGCTAATTATGCCTGTGGATTTTTTATTTTATTTTTTTTTTATAGAAATCTGGTAGTGCAAAAAAACAAACAAACACACAGACAAGGAGATCAAATCGTAACCTGGATCCTGAAGTTTGGGGGCCAATAAGTATCACATGACCAGGCAGGAACTTTCGGAGGCACGTTGCAACTTTTCATGACTAAATTCTCCTTTAAATACCTCGCATTATAACAATAACACACTGTGTTTAAACCTTTATACTGAAAAAAAAAACAAAAAAACCTTCGTTCAGTGCTTCTTGCAGATCAAATGTTGCTACTGGCAAGTCAAATACGGCAAATAAATGTTCAGTCGGTCATTGCTTTGAGTTAAATAAAGCGCTTTCGATGAAAGGCTAAGCTCGAAACTGAAAAACAAGCATGTCAGTGGGCTCCAGCGAAAATAGTGTGGGATAACAGTTTGGCAGAATAACTGTGTGACTAGCAGAATGGTCCCATTCTTTTATAAAACCCTACTGACTTGCTCCACTTTCCCACCGCATTCGTCTGCACGGACGGATCAACACATTTCTTTAGTTAAATACTCGACCCGACCTACGCTATCTTCTCCCGCCTACACACTCGCATTCATCCCGGTCACACGCCGCCCGTGTTCTGCTGAACAACACCCGGCTCCAGGAGCGCATCATCCTAAATGTCACTTCCATCATCGCCCATGTA
>JACRUU010000020.1:3865766-3875766 GCA_030449085.1 Kryptopterus vitreolus
GGACAACAGAAGCTGTGGTTTCTGAAGACCCCTGATCTCAACTTATAAGCTTTCTAAGGCAAAAATTGAGACCGGAAAGTCTGTGGAAGAACAGAGAGTAAAACACCCCCCCCCCCCACCCCCAACATAAAAACAAATACAAAACAAAAACAATACCTAAACTCCAGTGTTAATAAATACATATTTAGGTAAGTCTTTCAGTTTCTGTATAACGGTGTTAAATAACAAAAACAATAGTGTGACCATGACAAAGCTCCGTTTTCTTCATTCAGCTATGCTGCCACGTGATTGGTCGGTTAAAAAAATAGCAAGTGTAAAAGGATCCCTATTGATGGACTGCAAAGTGTGTTTGAAAAGTTATGTGTGTGTGTGTGTGTGTGTGTGTGTGTGTGTGTGTGTGTGTGGTGTGTGTGGTGTGTGTGTGTAGTATTATATATATATTATAATATATAATATATATATATATATAAAACTGGCTTTTGAACAGTATTGGATTTTGTGCAGTCTGGAGAGAAAAAGAAAGCATGTCGATATGTGGTAGCATCATCTCCCACGCACAAAAAAACACCATAAAACTCCGAGAGTTGCGCAAGTCCTGGTGCAGTTAGCTTGCACTATTTCTCTCAACAAGAGTGCAGAGCAAAACAATCTCAAGAAAGTGCTGAATAAAGTTAACGCTTTCTAGTTAGGGCATCGTGCGTCCTTGCACCTAGTCACACTTCATTATCGCAAACAAAACACACACACACACACACACACACACACACACACACGCGTGAAAGAAAAATAGTCCAAAGAATGGCTTGTGGGCCAAAAAAATTCACACAAAATGGCCTTTAATAACTAAAGCTGCTGCTTAAATTATACAAATTTACACCAACTAGGTCACAAAAAAACGTTTCATACATTTCAATATCAAGGCCAAGACCTAATTGTCACAGTCACCCGCTCCCCACCTCCCCTTTCTTTCTTTCTTTCTTTCTTTCAGGTCTCTGTCTTTTCTCATTCGTCTCCTTACAACGTGCTTCGTGCTGTCATTGCTTTGGCACCGCTGAATATAAAGGACTTAGAGGATTAACGCATATAATCTCCGGGATCCCATTATCTAGTGCCGTGGATGTACTGTAACACCGCATGAGAACGCAAAGCTATCCCCCCCCCCCCCCGTCTTATATACACGATGAGCACAATAATAAAGCATTTTGTATTACGATTAAATCCATTTTAAATGCATATATTCCGCCATTATTCCCACGAGGAATAAGATAGCTAAAAACTGAAAACCTTGAAAGCTTCTTTGGTTCGCCCTTGCGAGAGAAAAGGCCTTCAGTGTTCTATGTAGAGTTGTCAATAGATGGTTTCCAAGAGATTTGTCCCTTCCCTTTGAGCAACGTTTTACCTAAAAAGCAATACAGAGTTCTAATAAAGGAATGAAGAACTCGGCCGGAGAACATTTTGTGGAAGTGAAAATCCAATTCGACATAAAACTCGATAACAACATTGGCCAAAACAAGAAAGCAACTCATTCATTCATTCATTCATCTTTTACCGCTTTATCCGATCTTCCCTCGGGTCACGATGCCTATCTCAGGCGTCTATGGGCATTAAGGAACATGGATGCACCCTGGATGGAATGCCAACCCATCGCAGGACACACACACACATTCACACCCACATTCACACACTAGGGACAATTTTCCAAGGTGCCAATCAACCTACCATGCATGTTTTTGGACCGGGAGGAAACCGGAGAACCCGGAGAAAAACCCCCTGAGGCACGGGGAGAACATGCACAAACTCCACACACACATTCCCGAGACGGGAATCGAACCCGGATCCTGGCGGTGTGAGGCGAACGTGCTAACCACTAAACCACCGTGGAAAGCAACTCAATGTATACCAATATTATACAAGTCACTGAACGTCCTGCTTAGGCAATCTTTAATTATTAAATAATTCATTATTTAATTAGGAAGTATATGTGCTTTATAGCTACTCAAGTATATATTGCGAAAACAGTTGTTCCGTTGAATTTAGAAGTGAAACACAGAAACTTGTTATAAGAAGTCTAACACTATAATAATACTATAAGAAGTAATGAGTCAACCAACTTTGGATACTTAAATACATTTAAAGGCAAAAGCCTTTTTTTAAGTATAAGTTTAGAGTGAGCACTTTTACTAAAGTACAATCTTTTCTTTTATTAAAATAAATGTTTATGTAATTTCTCCCCCATTGATCTTGTGTGTTGAAATATTTATGGGTTGTGTAGTGCAGACTTCCTTGGTTTACTGTTAGGGAAACATAACATTTGTTAGTTGTTTGTTCAAGGGTGTAATCAGGCCCAAATTCAAATGTGTACAAACACACAAGAGTGAACCATATCAGCTGTGATAACACCCTCAATGGAAACATCTCATTTACTCTGTGTATATAATGCTGTCCAATTACATTCAAATGGAGAGTGTTTAAAGTGCAATATCTTTATGTCTACACATCTGGATGCAACTAATGCAGATGTACTGTGGCTACTTAAATCCCACGGGGGAATGTGTTACTTCATTTGTATACAAGGTGGCTGGAGAAGCAGCCGGACTCGATACGATCCTCGACGTTTTGGTCGTGCGTCTTCGCAGCTACGCGCGGGTTTCCCATGGAACGGCGAGAAGAGACGGCATGTGTTTGTGATTGCAGCTGCCTTCAAAGAGCTCTGCACCATCGCAAACAAGCCAATGGGGCGCGTGTTACTTAATGGCGGTAATTATGTGAGAGGAGCTCTGGGAAGAGTCCAGGCATTCCTCATCACTAGTGTTGGTGGTCCGGCCGCAGGAGTTCTAGGTGAAAAGATCGTTTCTCGGCAGTGTCACTAAAGAACGAGAGGAAAACATTGCGCATGCATAGGCTTATTGCAGGGTTTTTTGGGCAGTGAGCAACACCGAGAGGCTTCTGCAGAACAAATGGAGACGCTTTAATTAAAATCTTCTGTTTTCCACCGATCAAGGTTGGGTGAGGAGCCAAATGACCTAAGGGGGGGGGGGGAGGGGTGATAGGAGGAGACTGAGGATGTACTGTTAAGTCCTGCATGAAAAGCAACAGGCACAGAAAACCCCGGAACAAGCTGCTCTGTATCCAATAAGCGCCGTCTCTGAGACTCCTTGTGAAAAGTAGCAGGACTCGGGGAAGCTTTAAGACTCCCAGAACGGGGCTTTTTGAACCATGGAACAAGTGAACGCAGTGTGTCCATTCACTCACACTCCCGAAATACAATGGCGCAGGGTGAAACTGACCGACATACAGCATTTTCCTCTCTGCTCGTCAACTGTGCGAGGAACATAAGCGCTAATGAGGGACACGTATCCATATAGAGAATAGTACAGGACCTGCTGCACCAAGGGATGTGTACAGGGTTATGTGTAAATAGTAATCGTCGCTGTTGTGATAATAATTCATTCATTCATTCATCTTCTAGCGCTTTATCCAATCTTCGCTCGGGTCACGGGGAGTCTGTGTCTATCTCAGGTGTCTATGGGGATTAAGGCAGGATACACCCTGGATGGAATGCCAACCCATCACAAACACACACACACACATTCATACACTAGGGACAATTTTCCAAGGTGCCAATCAACCTACCCGTGCATGTTTTTGGACCGGGGGAGGAAACCGGAGAACCCGGTAAAAAAAAACCCTGAGACACGGGGAGAACATGCACAAACTCCACACACACATGGCCGAGATGGGAATCGAATCCGGACCCTGGCGGTGTGAGGCGAACGTGCTAACCACTAAACCACCGTGCCTCTTGTGATAATAACGATTGCTATAATTATTTAATTGTGATTAATATTACTACTAGCAATAACAATAAAGTACGCTGCTATAACTATGAATAACAACACAAATTTCAGTCCATCCCTCTCGCGATCACAAACCGACGTGATACGAAGGGGTCGATGATTAAAAGTGAGCTGTAAGTGCAGCCGACAAGATCAGAATATTCTGCAAACCGTTGACGTGTTTTTCACCAGAGGGGGGAAAAAATAAAAAATAACGAAAACACGAGCGCACTTATATTAATTCAGCAATTATCTTAGCAGGATAAAACGTATAGTATTACAGTCACTACATTAGAAAAAGAATTACCCCAGGACCTTGATTTAGAATCCTGTTATTAATAAATTAACTATTTGTAAATGTAATATATGATGTGGGGCACGGTGGCGTAGTGGTTAGCACGTTCGCCTCACACCGCCAGGATCCGGGTTCGATTCCCGTCTTGGTCATGTGTGTGTGGAGTTTGTGCATGTTCTCCCTGTGCCTCAGGGCTTTTTTCTCCGGGTTCTCCGGTTTCCTCCCGGTCCAAAAACATGCACGGTAGGTTGATTGGCACCTTGGAAAAATTGTCCCTAGTGTGTGAATGTGTGTGAATGTGTGTGTGTGTGTGTGTGTCCTGCGATGGGTTGGCATTCCATCCAGGGTGTATCCTGCCTTAATGTCCATAGACGCCTGAGATAGGCACAGGCTCCCCGTGACCCGAGAGATCGGATAAAGCGGTAGAAAATGAATGAATGAATATATGATGTGTGGATTCAGGTTTTACTTTTGTTTTGTTTTTTTATTAGAGGGTGAATAATTAGGGCAGATGTCGCATTAATAAATATGCTATATTAATAACTAGTGCTATCCATCTAGATCTCAATACTATTTCATTCATCATTTTTATTTATTTATTTATTTTTATATTAGGTCTTATTAAACCTGACAAGATGGGACAGGGGAAATGCCATTTTCAGCTGGAAACTTTCCCAAGAAAACGATGGCAGCATCAGAGATGAGAAGTACGCACGGGTGATTTGCATATTCCAAATAATATTCTGACTAACACGAATAATAGCAGAATAATATTCAAAAGGACCCGACTCTGAAGATATGTAAATACTGAGGAAACCTCTGCAGCTATTATAATAATACGTGGCATGTTTATACAGGAGGTGAGTAGAACAGCTGAAACCCATATACTATATTAAAATCACAGAGTTAATGCAAAGTAAAACCGTCCTCCTCCTATAGAACGGCTTTCATCTTTGTCGGAATGCTGTCTAGAATGGTTTGCGGTGGGATGGTAAACCAATCGAAAGGAAGAAACGGTTCCAGTTGTCTCAGACATGAAGGGTGTGGACATCGAGCTTTTGTGATCCAGAATGCGGATTCTGATTGAGAAAGCCATGGAATATGTTTTTTGGCTTCATTAGAACTAGGAATAACCATGAATTCCTGAATAAAAGCCAGGGGGGGGGGTTTGCTGCATCATGCACACCTGGTCCTGTAATACAGACTCATTTTTGTTGCCTGTCGTATGACCATGCGAAGCAACCATTGACTTTATGGTTCCTATGCTTGACATTCTATGATGGATTTCCCACCATTGGTTGTACAGGTTTGCAAGTTGCAGATATTCTGTGAATGGATTATATTACTTTCACACCAAGCGTTGAGGCTTTTATGGTCCATACAGAGAGTTATATTCTTTTAAGAATTGGCCTTTGACAGAAAAAACTCTGAATGGCATCAATTTCGGCTTTGTGACGCTCTCAGTGCGCGAGATGAACTCATAAAAATGATCATTCAATCCCGGCCTTATTTTTGCAGCGATCATTTGGAGGCTTTAGCCACCATTCTTTCACCATTCAGTAATTTAATCATCTTTTAGATTTAAGTGGTCGGGGTCGCTGCATTAATCGGCTCACCTCCAAGGCTATATAAATGTAGTATATATATATATATACTATACACACACACATACATATTTTTACACACACACACATACATTCATTCATTCATTCATCTTCTACTGCTTTATCCGATCTTCCCTCGGGTCACGGGGAGTCTGTGCCTATCTCTCTATCGTCTATGGGCAATAAGGCAGGATACACCCTGGATGGAATGCCAACCCATCAAAGGACACACACACACACACTCACACACACATTCATACACTAGGGACAATTTTCCAAGGTGCAAATCAACCTACCGTGCATGTTTTTGGACTGGGGGAGGAAACCGGAGAACCCGGAGAACCCGGAGAAAAACACCCTGAGACACGGGGAGAACATGCAAACTCCACACACACATGGCAGAGACGGGAATCGAACCCGGACCCTGGCGGTGTGAGACGAACGTGCTAACCACTACGCCACCGTGCCCTATATATATATATATATATATATATATATATATATATATATATATCTATATATCTATATATAACTATACTAATAATATTTATCACCGGAAGGGAAAGTAAACAACACAAATTAAAACAACAAATCGAAAACGACATTTTACTTTATAAATATACGTCCGTTTATTAATATTATGCACAATACCCTATAAGATCTATATCATATAGCCTAAGTATTCTATCAATAGCAGATTTGTCCATATCCGGCCTGTTTGGATCAGATCAAGGGTCGGCAATATGATACGGCGTCCCCTGGAGCACAGGAGGGTTAAGGGTCTTGCTCAGTGGACCCAAGGGTGGCAGATTGGTGTGATACTGGGTCTCTCAAAACCCTGACCTTCCCTTCTGATCAGCATCCCAGCACATTAAAGAACTGAGACCCCCCCCTTCCAATACATATTTTCACAAACATTCCATTTGGATGCAAGTGACACATTTTCACTCTCGGTAGGCTTTGCTGTCCATGACTGTAGCAGTGACGGGGTAGAGGTTTGTGGATTTAATGATGCTTGCTCCTGTGTGTTCTTTATGTGTTATGTTCCCCTGATCTCCGCAAACGTCTGTTTTCAAGACAAAGGCATTTGGCTTGGCGCATTTAATTTTAAGACCAAGGACCAGATGTACACACACGAGGAGTGCAAGGAAACATGCCTCGGCGTGGCCACAAAAACGCGCTCGCAATGCTCCTGACATTAACGTTCAATTTACTAAGGCTGTAGCTCATTACGCAAACTGCACTTGGGACCACCTACTAAATAGGCTCTATATGAGGCACAAATTGGGGTCTAAAAGTCTCAGTAAATTGGAGGAAAAAGTCAACCACAGGGCCGTCGCAAAGCTGAAGATTAAAGAGAAAATGCACGTTTGGTAATGCACGTTTGGTAAGGGCAAAGGGGCAAAGGTGGCAAGGTGGCTACGGACCAGGTTACCAGGTTAAGAATTGGCCACTGCGACCGGTTAGATCCCAGAAATCATTAATCCCAGCACCACCAAAAAGCATTAAATGCCCCCCCAAAGTCTAGTGGTGCCCTTAAATGAGTAACAAGGAACTCTTAACCCTCAATTGTTCAGTTGTAAGGCGCTCTGGATAAGGGCGTCTGCCAAATGCCGTGAATGTAAATATGTAAAAGGAACGCGATGTCAGAGGTGTGTCAATTGAGAAAATGTTTGATTGGGTTTATCATAATAAAAATGATTTTTCAGGGTTGATTAGGGTTTGTATAAAAGTGGCCAGACCAAAAAAAGTAAATAGGCTTCAAATTGAGACAAAAAGTTCAAAGAAATCTATGAATTTGTCTGTTAAATGCCAAATAAATCCATCATTTTTCATGATGTACAGTGGAGAATGTAATAGGGCAAGGACAAGCAAAAATAAACGCAGCGTAATAAATAAAATGCACGGTATACAATGATCATATATTATTTAGAGTAATGCAAGTATCGGCCTGGACATACAGCCACTATAGAATGCCATGTGGGGCCAATAATAAAAACATAAAGACAGTGATCGTAAAGGTTCAAATGTTATATAGCAAATGTACTTTCAAACTTTGGCTATAAATGTAGCAGATGGAAATGTATTATGGGGTTCAATAAGTTCATATACATTATATAGAATAGTACCCTTTCTATCGCACTTTTTAAAATAGTCCACACTCTGCACATAGATTACATGAATTAAATTATACATAAATTAGTGCTATTTATGCATAAAAAGCGCTAAATCATAGGATATACTAGATCGAGTGTTATTGCAGAAGCTGTGAAATACCAATATGTGATTTGTTATTCCATACAATGTTTTTATTTTATTACAATTCAAATAAATATTCAGTGGGGCACGGTGGTTTAGTGGTTAGCACGTTCGCCTCACACCGCCAGGGTCCGGGTTCGATTCCCGTCTCAGGGGGTTTTTCTCCGGGTTCTCCGGTTTCCTCCCCGTCCAAAAAACATGCACGGTAGGTTGATTGGCACCGTGGAAAATTGTCCCTAGTGTATGAATGTGTGTGTGTGTGTGTGTGTGTGTGTCCTGTGATGGGTTGGCATTCCATCCAGGGTGTATCCTGCCTTAATGCCCATAGACGCCTGAGATAGACACAGACTCCCCGTGACCCGCATCCAAGATTAGGTCTCTAATAGTGAGGTAAGATTATAATCTTAATGATTAGTCTGACAATGAAAGGGCAAAAACATACATTACAGCATCTCTTTAAAACCAAGCCCTCGTGTTAAACAATCTCTCTGTTAAAAAAAAAAAGATGCTAGCTCCAGACGACCGAGGTGATTTGCATAATCTAAATAGACTTGTGCATGACGGACCCATCTCTGGATCGCGATAATGTTACCCGCTTACACACTGACGTAACTCCGGGACTCAATGACTTAATTTACACCTGTTTTCGGGAGGCAAAACTGACCGATGTGGCTAAACTCCGAAAGTGTATTACATCATTCAGAGCACGCAATCGCTCGCACATCCTCCACAATGTCTTTCTGTATAATCCTCCCCTCAGAATGTACAACATATTCTCTGTATACAAAGAGAAGCATGCTACTTGGGTACATGTAAATGCTACTTCACTTGAGAAGCATCTTAAGGAAATCTGCTAAATGCCAACGAGTGTAAATATCAGCGTTGCAAATTACATCGATGATTATCATAATAACGCACCTAAGTGACGGGTAGCGTAACTCTGCAGTCCACTGACGCTCCGGCTGATTGCAATCATCGTTAATTACGTACGGCAACAACTATTTATGAGGTTTCCAGCCACTGGAATGCCAGCCGCATGCAGCTACCAAAGAGAGTCACAGACAGTTGGGGGGGGGACCAGTGCTGTGCGGTAAGGCGTGTCAGCGTGGCAGAAAGGCACGCTCGGATTGGGGATTCTTATTTCCGTTATTATTTTTGGTGCGCTTTAAAGTGAATAACAAAGCAAAGGTTACAGCATTGTACGGGTTAGCGGTGCTGCGAGTGAATAAGTAGTGGTCAGGCAGCATAACACACCTCTGCTCTCCGAATAGCTGGGCTGGCAGCTATAGTAATTGTCCGTAAGTGCTGGGAAAATTCATTTGGCCCCTGTTAGCAAGTGTAAGGAGAGATTTATGCGCTGCGCCTCTGAGTCACACGGAGCAGGACCGTGAGACAGAGCTGAGATCTCAATCAAAGAACAAGAAGTCAAGCAGAGACACCTTTATTTCCCATCGAAGCAGGAGCGGTTCAACACAAATGTGAAATTAGATACGAGATGGGTACGGCAACGCCGGAGCCAGAGACGCATTACGTTCACGCTGGGGTCAGCGGGAGAGTGCAGCGAGGTACAATACACACTGATTACCAGCTCAATATGACCCTCCTACAAGCAAGAGGGGGGGAAAAAATTATGTTCGGAGCAAATAGCGTACAGAATAATAATCTCCGGCATTAAACAGTCTAGACTGCTAGTCCTGGTACCTGAGGATCAGACTCTCTCTCAGTCTCTCTCAAAATAAAGGGTAGGGGGGGGGGGGGAGAAAACACTACATGGTGTTCAAATCAAATCACACTTCTATCAAACTTGTTTAAACTTCATTTCCACAACTTATACAACCCCAATGTGGAAAAATAATATGTTGGGGTTTTTTTCGTGTATGTGGAAGTCTGCGTCTGCTCTCCGGACAGTTTCTGAAAAGTAGATCATCATCATTACCATTTTTATTAATGGATATTCTTTAGTGACTGCTGTTTGGTCTCATTTTACTTGGGATTTTTCACACGGG
>JACRUU010000020.1:3880766-3908266 GCA_030449085.1 Kryptopterus vitreolus
GCAGTAAACACTTTGTGATGGCTATAACAAAACGATGTAATCCCACGGCTCAAGCAAAGTGTGGAAAAAAACTACAAAGAAAAAAAAATCCCGGAATGAACAATTTCAAAAAAAGAGGGAGGATGGTAGCCATGTATTGTTTGTAATGAGATGGAGCTTCCTCAGTCCTGTGTTTTGTGTAATTGTGTAGGGCGTGCATTATTCATTTATACATTCATTCATTCATTCATCTTTTACCGCTTTATCCGATCTTCCCTCGGGTCACGGGGAGTCTGTGTCTATCTCAGGCGTCTATGGGCATTAAGGCAGGATACACCCTGGATGGAATGCCAACTCATCGCAGGACACACACACACACACACACACACACTTCATACACTAGGGACAATTTTCCAAGGTGCCAATCAACCTACCCGTGCATGTTTTTGGACCAGGGGGAGGAGGGGGAGGAAACCGGAGAACCCGGAGAAAAACCCCCTGAGACACGGGGAGAACATGCACAAACTCCACACACACATGGCTGACGGGAATCGAACCTGGACCCTGGCGGTGTGAGGCGAACGTGCTAACCACTAAACCACCGTATCTTAGCCCCTCATTTATACATATTAAATTAATTAATTAATTAATTAATTAATTAAATTAATTTAAAAAATATTATATATATATATATATATATATATATATATACACATATACATACACACATATATCTATATATATATATATATATATATATATATATATATATATATATATATATATATATAAAAAACTGTAGTTTTATGTTTTAATGGGAATGATATAAATACAGTACTGTTTCTGCTGCACATTTTTCCCCAGAACATAACATTGCCCAAACTGTCTGTATTCCCACCTCACACATCCTGCTGTGTGACGTCACCCTGACCGGAAGGAAATGCCTAATTACAGATGAATTGCGAATCAGTCGTATACAGCACTCTGTGTGTTACCATATGCAAAATAGTCAAAACTCAGAAGAGCAAAACGTGAAAGCTTTTACAATGAGTTAAGCTGAAATTGAGCGAGAAGGAAACTAATGCACTCCCGAGACTCTCCTCCATCACACACACATATATTTATATATATATATATATAAGTCTTTGGCGGGAGCGAGGGATAGAAACAATGACATGTAGCACATGTCTAGATGTACTAGATGGACCAATGATGCTAATTCATCACTTTTTTTGTAATATGGGCTTAAATGGTCTCTCTGTTTATTATACTATACAGCTGGCCATTAGAGAACTCATACATATGTCAACATCAGAGATATATTTCAATCCTAGTGTGATTTTAAAGGCAGCGAAAGAAGAAAAGATTTCTCTGTTAGCCTTGTAATACAAACTATATTCAACTTGTTTATTGCTTTTATCTTCTATGACATTATTTAAGCTTTATACAGGAGTATATTGAGTATAGTGTAACTATCAACTATCAATATTAGTAATCCTGGGGCAATGGCGACGTGCTGCGTGCAGATTCACAGCACGAGAGCTGCTCTAAAGCAAATTAGATTTGAAATCCCACTAACACGGAAGTCCTAAGAGGCCATGCATTATCATATTTGTTTCTTTCTTATTTTCTTGTGATCTCGACGATATTGCGTCCTCGTGATCATAACATGGTTTTACTGTGCATTTGGCACAAGCGCATGTTCCAGAGGCAACATCATAGACAATAACTAGAACCATTTGCTGCAGCGTGCGCGAGGCACGGAAAAAAAACAACAACGCGTTATGTCGTGATCATGATTAAACAAGCATGGCCTCTTATGACTGACCCGCCTCTTTTAGAGCCGACACAATACGAAGCACATTTTACAAGACAATAATTAAGATCTGTAAAGGATTCGGAGGGAATTGTGAAGGCATGAAGTGTACACAATTTATTGCATATTATATTATAAAGTGTAAATTCAATCAGATTTATTTCACGCTTTTTTTTTTTTTTTTTTAGCTACCGTAAATTCTGGACTATAAGCCGCTACTTTTTTCCTAGGTTTTGAACCATGCGGCTAATAATAAGGTGCGGCTATTCTGCAGATTTTTTCCCGACCGCTAGGGGCTCTAACCGGAATTAGAATCAAAACTAACACAAAATAAATGCAAAGAAGAAGAATGCGCTAGTTCCTCTTTAGCAGATATAAGTGGGTAGAAGCGGATAGAAGGAGGACAAACTCTATCTTTACAAGGTTAAGGTGACGTGATTTCACACACAGGAGAAATGAAGATAAATACTGTAAATAGCGCTTATTTTCTCTTCGTTCTGTCCCGTTTTAATCAGTAAAGTTGCTGCTCAGTGCTCTCTCTCTCCTCCCTGCTCTTTTCCCCACACACACACACACACACACACACACACACACACACACACACACACACACACACACACAATACAGCACAGCCTCAGTGGTTCTTGATTTTCCCTCTCCCGATATAAGCCCGGTTCACCCTACAATCCCCGTCCGGGCTCGTAGCACATACCTAGTGTCGCGGACACGGACGCTCGATATATGTTTATGCCTAACCTTTGTCTGTTCCCGATTCCCGGACTTCCAAGTCCGCCACCGCTCCTGCTCTCCGGTACTCCCGGTACCACGGCGCGCAGAGCGCAAGGCTCCCTAGCCTGTCTGGCCGCTCCGTATGAGCGGCGTCTCCTGAGTTCTTTATTGTAATAAATCCTGTTTTGTATGAATTCCGGATCTCCGCGTCTCTGTGCAGCGTCCACCGTTACACCGTGTTAAAATACAGGTTAGGAAAGGATCTATTTAGGTACATACATGTACATTTACAATTCAAAAGCGGATGCGGCTTGTATGCAGGTGCGGCTTATTTATGATTTTTTTGGGTTTTTTTTTTTAAATAGAGCGGGGATGCGGCTTATATGCAGGTGCGCTTTATAGTCCAGAATTTACGGTAATTATGTGTGATAAATGATTTATCCATTATGAAGCAATGAGGCGTAATTCTAACTCACGGATGAACTGGAAACATGATCTAGCTGTAGGAAGAGGCTCTGGGAGACTTTCGCTGGAACCGTTTTATTTTAACGCTTTCAAGTCAAATCGGCAACAACGCGCTTAGATTGTCGTCTTATTCCTTTTTAACATCCCGCGTTTTGAACGCCCTGCTGTGGAGCGCAAAACCACAGTGTTTCCATCATAGCTAAACATGGTGTAGCGTGGTGTTAAATTATTCCTGCTGTCCACCGGGGAGCTAATCAAGGCCAGCACCTTTTCAGAGCGAGAGATGTGTCGAATCAAAGAGCTGTCAGAAAACCTCGGTGCAGATTTTCAAGGAGGGAGAGGAAAAAGTAAATGGACTAGAGTAAAGGAAAAAGAGAGTGGGGGGGCAAGATAAAAGTGTAGAACAACAAGGATGTGGTGTCGTACAAAGAAGTCAGTGGGAATGAAGAACCGAGGAACACCACAAGAAGCAACCACAACTTTAATCCTAGGAAGTGAGCTTTACCTCGGGACGACGGAGTGTCTCTGTAATCCATTACAATCAGGCAATGTTGGAGGGGGGGGGGGGGGGGGGGGGGGGGGGGGGGGGGGTGTGCATTTTCAAGATATGACCTTCAGAGGGGTGGGGAAGTCTAAAATATGAGGCGGCTGTAAACATTTGTCTTGCTCAGAGTCAGTTTTATACCGCCTTGTGCAGAGGCTTCCTTTCACTGCTTCCCCGGTCTCTCAGAGCACGCACATGGCACGCCGACACCGAGCGCTCACAGAAACAACAGCGAGAGGCTTCGTGACTCACGACTACAACTCTTAAACAAGGACACGGCACTTTATCCGTATCTTTTTATTCCTTGAAAGATAATCACGGGCTTCACCTTTCCAAACATCCACTCTTCCCCTGAAATCTCAGCCAGGCCTGATTTATGACAGGTTCACGCTTGTGGTGTCGGTTCATATTTTCACAAGTCAAGAGATCACTAAAATGCACATTCCAGGCAGGTTCAATTTGATTTAAGGGCGCTTTCAAGAACATTTTGTTATGAGTGGAGAAAATATGTTTATGGATTTCTTAAAAAGAGCACACAAACACACTCTCCTGTGGTAAAACTCTCCGCTATCCCAGCACTGCTAGCTGCCCAGGACTGTGTGTGTGTGGAGATATGTGCTCATACCCTCACAAAGTCAGGTACTGATATAGGTGGGCTGAGGAGGTCAGGGGTGCTGTCAGTGCTCACATTCATCCCAAAGGAGTTCAGTAGGATTGAGGTCCTATAGCAGGAGATCTTCCATCACTGGCTGGATCATGGAAAAGGAAATGCTACAGAATTCATTTTTTACAACAGTTTGGGAAAGGATCACATATAGCTGTAATAGTCACTATTACAAGATTATTCTCCATATTGTACGGGTAAGTACTGATGCCAAACTGTAATTTTCCCCTTAAATAATGAACGTGAGAACACTACACACAGCTGCTTTATTGAAAGCAGTGAGAGTTAATATGATACTATCTCGCTCTGATAATTGCAAATATACAAAGGAATAAAAGTTCACCTAAAACGCCTAAAACAACATAAAAGGGTGACAATATTGTAATTATTAACATTGTCATATTTGGGAAAAGTGTGTATGTGAATGCAATGGTTCAAAATCATTTGCCTAACAGACTATTCCTGACGCACCGTGCACTAAATTATACAGAAATGCAGGTAAATACACATATACGCTGCAGACTGAAACAGCGGGAAGACGATTCATGCTAAAGAAAACGACAGAAAGTTTCCAAAGTTGATCCTTTCTAACTAAAACACACATGGGTTTAGTTTTCACAGACATTGTTGTTTGCTATATCATTCATTCATTCATCTTCTAGCGCTTTATCCGATCTTCCCTCAGGTCACGGGGAGTCTGTGCCTATCTCAGGCGTCTATGGGCATTAAGGCAGGATACACCCTGGATGGAATGCCAACCCATCACACACACACACACACACACACACCTTCATACACTAGGGACAATTTTCCAAGGTGCCAATCAACCTGCATGTTTTTGGACCGGGGGAGGAAACCGGAGAACCCGGAGAAAAACCCCCTGAGACACGGGGAGAACATGTACAAACTCCACACACACATGGCCGAGACGGGAATCGAACCCGGATCCTGGCGGTGTGAGGCGAACGTGCTAACCACTAAGTTAATTCATATTCCTCTGATTACTAAATTAATCGATAACTGCAGCCTTATGAGTAAATGTACTTCATTACTGTACTCAATTTCTAGTTTTAATGAGCATTAAAGATATAAGCAACTCTTTACTCAAATACATTGTTGATTTAACAGGTATTACACTACATGTCAACTGATAATATATATTATTTGAATATTTGCTTTTGTCTAAAATGATTGACTTTGTTTAATCTTATTTGTTTACTGATGGTTCGTCTACTTTCTGACATTTTTTGCTTGTTAATTAAAGATATATTTACAAGATTGCTTCCTAATTGTGTGATTTTTTTGACAGGCTTGTTTGTCTCCTTTAGGATTAAGAGGCTTTTATGGTTAATGCAATGTTGTGGTGTTTTTGTAAATAGAACTGAATGAGTTCTTTTTACTATCGTTGTGTTTTGCTGTTCAGCGCTATTACCGTAAATTCTGGACTATAAAGCGCACCTGCATATAAGCCGCATCCGCTCTATTTAAAAAAAAAAAAACCCAAAAAATAATAAATAAGCCGCACCTGCATACAAGCCGCATCCGCTTTTGAATGGTAAATGTACATGTATGTACCTAAATAGATCCTTTCCTAACCTGTATTTTAACACGGTGTAACGGTGGACGCTGCACAGAGACGCGGAGATCCGGAATTCATACAAAACAGGATTTATTAGAATAAAGAACTCAGGAGACGCCGCTCATACGGAGCGGCCAGACAGGCTAGGGAGCCTTGCGCTCTGCGCGCCGTGGTACCGGGAGTACCGGAGAGCAGGAGCGGTGGCGGACTTGGAAGTCCGGGAATCGGGAACAGACAAAGGTTAGGCATAAACATATATCGAGCGTCCGTGTCCGCGACACTAGGTATGTGCTACGAGCCCGGACGGGGATTGTAGAGTGAACCGGGCTTATATCGGGAGAGGGAAAATCAAGAACCGCTGAGGCTGTATTGTGTGTGTGTGTGTGTGTGTGTGTGTGTGTGTGTGTGTGTGTGTGGGTGTGTGTGTGGGGGGGGGGAAAGAGCAGGGAGGAGAGAGAGAGCAGCAACTTTGCTGATTAAAACGGGACAGAACCAAGAGAAAATAAGCGCTATTTACAGTATTTATCTTCATTTCTCCTGTGTGTGAAATCACGTCACCTTAACCTTGTAAAGATAGAGTTTGTCCTCCTTCTATCTGCTTCTACCCACTTATATCTGCTAAAGAGGAACTAGCGCATTCTTCTTCTTTGCATTTATTTTGTGTTAGTTTTGATTCTAATTCCGGTTAGAGCCCCTAGCGGTCGGGAAAAAATCTGCAGAATAGCCGCACCTTATTATTAACCGCATGGTTCAAAACCTAGGAAAAAAGTAGCGGCTTATAGTCCAGAATTTACGGTAGGTATCTTTCGGCCTGCATTTAATATGAATCAGACACTCGGGTAGTGTTTAAATCTCTCTAAAGCTTTTACTCAAGTCATTTTGGAATTTTTTTTTAAGGTACTGCATCCGTACATTTACTCAAGAATGTGTACCCTTTGGTCTTTATGCCAGATGAGACTCGTTCCATCTGATCAGTTCAATTGCATTCTGCTGGAATGTCATTATAAAAGATGCACAATAAGAGTAAAAGAAGAAGATTTGTGCAGATGTTTGAATGGATTAATGTGACGGACGACGTGCGTAAAGTATGTACTGTAGATGATTTAAAGTCGAGATACACTCGGTAAGATATTACTACAGTAATACTATTCCTTTTTACTGGAGCAAAAGGATTTGCCTTCAAATGTACTGAAGTATCCAAAGTACTATGATTTATTAGTATGTTTTAACTTAACTGACTTATTAATAGCCTTCAAAAATGTATATAAAATTGTATGTAAATATATAATACGTATATATTATATGTATGTAAAACGAAGATATTTATTTTGAAATGTAATGATATTGAAGTCTATCTAACAAATGGGATTTTTAGTACGTTTTTCAGTAAAGCACAGATATATGAAAAAGCCACTTAAGTCCAAGTTTACTTTGTTACTGTCCACGTGCAAATAAATAGATTTTAACGGAAAATTAAAAGAGTGAGATCAAAATCAGGAAGATTTTCTCAGTTCCTCTTTCAACCTGATTTAGTTTAAGGGTAGATTTTAAATGATCTTTTTTTCCCCCAATCTTGCATTGGTCATTCATTCATTCATTCATTCATCTTCTACCGCTTTATCCGATCTTCCCTCGGGTCACGGGGAGCCTGTGTCTATCTCAGGCATCTATGGGCATTAAGGCAGGATACACCCTGGATGGAATGCCAACCCATCGCAGGACACACACACACACACACACACTCACATTCACACACACATTCATACACTAGGGACAATTTTCCAAGGTGCCAATCAACCTAGCGTGCATGTTTTTGGACCGGGGGAGGAAACCAGAGAACCCGGAGAAAAACCCCTTGAGGCACGAGGAGAACATGCAAACTCCACACACACATGACCGAGACGGGAATCGAACCCGGATCCTGGCGGTGTGAGGCGAACGTGCTAACCACTACGCCACCGTGCCCCTTGCATTGGTCATTTGGTGAAAATTATTGCTTTAGAATTCGGTACAATTCGAGAAAAGGGGTAAAAGGAATTCACTATATAGAGTATGCAGTAAACAGTCCAGTGAAAAATTAATACAATAATCTAGCATGTGTTGACAACCCGGTTGAAGAGCCCCGGGAAGAGCTGTAAGTATGTGAGAACAGTAAACAGTGATTTCCCCAAAGGACACACCAAAAGATCACACACACACACACACACACACAACTCTGTTGTGCTTGTCAGTGGGATTTCAGCTCACAATGGCATAACAGAGAAAGTGAGGCAGTGACATCAGAGAAACTTCACTCGGGGGGAAACAAATGCTGTTACGATGCTTTGGGTGGATGAATCGCCTCGTCTAGCTCAGACGCCATCGTTCTCTCTGTCTCGAGGTTCCCAGGGAACGATGGAGTGCGCCGATCAGTCAATGTGATGAGGTCTTGGATTGGACTGTTGTGTGTCTCGTGTGACAGCGCTCCTCTATCATACTGACACGTTTCCCCATACCGGCCTGGCCTGCTCTCACATCGCCATCTACATCAATAACAAATTTATCCACTCCTGAACTTTTTTTTTTTTTTTTTGCATGACAGAGCTTCCACGAGGCCTAGGGAAAGGGCCGGGAACGTAGCGCTCGATAGGAACAACTATCACATTGTGACACTTCAGCAACAACGCAGCCTCGTGTCCTTCCTCAATATATTAGTTTGCAGAAATAGTCCTCTCTCTCCTGTAAAAATGAGACAGTGATGCACATAAATCCACATTTGGCATCCAATGGGACTTGGAAATAAGGCAGAATACAGTTGTGAAGCTCGAGATCCAAATAAACAAGCGTGGCTCTGTGGCAGTAACGGGATTTCAGCTCTTATCTCGCCGATCAGCCTCAGTGAGTCCTACTGTAATATTTGAACACACAACACTGTCTCTGGATAAACTTTATAAAGAATAACACATGCTGTATATGCAGGTCTAGGAAAAGAATCAATGCTGAGGTGTTACGCCATCAACACTCCGAAGTTAAACATCCAACAGCAGGATTTCCTTTGAAGCATTTTCTCTTTTTAAAACCATGCGGGGATTTTTATTACTTAAAGAACACTGTTTACCCCCTGATTATTCATGTTGTGGATGGGGAAAAAAAAAAACATCCTGTTACCTCTCGCATTACAGTGGCCTTTGTGCTTTCGCAATACATTTACATTAACAGCATTTTGTAGACGCCCCCTTATCCAGAGCGACTTACAACTGAGTAATTGAGGGTTAAGGGCCTTGCTCAAGGGCCCACTAGTGGCAGCTTGGTGGTGGCGGGGTTTGAACCCGTGATCTTCCGGTCCAGAGTCCAACACCTTAATCACTGGGCTACCACCATCCTCTCTATGATGTTACTAAGAAAGCTGTCTGAAGGATTCCGTATCCGAAATCTGATTTGTTTTCTGTTCCGCTGACATTGGAGACTCCTTCCAAAAATGCCACATAAACATCTCACCATTAAAAAAATTCTATAAACCAGTACACTTTGTCCTTCGTCTGGCGCACTCCGCTATAACTACTGCTATAGAAAACGAATCTGTCCAATTAGAATTGAGAATTTAATTACCTAATAATGTAAAAAAAAAAAAGAGAGAGAGAGAGAACAGAGAGAAATCCAATTAGATCACATGCTCTTGTGTAATCTTTGCCCTGGCCAAAGAAGCCTTGTTGCCACGTCAGCATTTTTCTGGCAGAATTCCACCACTATGCTTTTACAGTTTGCTTTTTCTGCCGGATTTATTTTTTTATTTACATTCTACATTAATTGTATTATGCTTGACAAAGCAAAAAAGGTCACTTAATGCATAATCTTATTGAAGCTGTCTGGAGTAATCGTGCTGAATAAGAACGACTGTATATACACAGCAGATCACATCTGGATCCGCCTGGATCTGCTTTACTGTGTATCAGGGAGTTGTTTTTCTCATTCTTTCATGTTATTCTTTGGGAAAACTGAACGTTTTTTTGACACCGTGATATAAGAACAAAGTAGTCATATTCCTTGAGCATCTGTATTCCCTGATCAGTGCAGAATGAATAAGAGGGGGGGGGGGGGGGGGGGGGGGGGGGGGGGGGGGGGCGCCAGAAAGAATACAGCGGTGGAGCCAAATGTATGTTTGGTATGTTTAGCGCGTATGTTCTTCAGACTCGGCACATATCAGGAGGATAACAAATTTCTCTTCTTCCTCGGCTATCTGACGTGGACGTGGACTCCAACACAAGTGCGCTCCTTCCTGCTGAGATGAACGCTGTGAAAATTCCCTTTACTCCCTCCTAACGAGGATTATACGGCCAACAAGCCTGTCTTTACTTATTTTCACGCCTGTCAACAGGCAGCCAAGAGCACTGGCGGCTGGATTTCCTGTTCATACAAACACTCCTTTAGGGCTTTTAATGCTTTTTTTTTTTCTTTTCTTTTTTTTTTTAACCTCCTCAGCACTAATTTGCAAATTTCATCACCTCGGTTTTTATAAAAACACAGAGGAAGCCCTGAAGAACGTATGCGGCGCTATTATCTTTACAGTATGAGATGTCTTGATGTGTGGCCACGGCCAGGCGTAACCGTCCAAGAACAACTCTCTTCACACAGAAATAGCACCAGCACATACATGACGATGCTAATTAATAAAGCAGACTTCACTTTGACTGGCTTTGCAAAGCACCTAAACATAATTGTTTGACACGTCAGAGACGGGGCTGTGAAAAATGAGACGCGTTCAGGGATCGATCAGCAGTGACGATATATAAACCCAAAGACCGCAAGTGTCGAAAAGAGCATGGCGGAGGTGAAGGAAGGAATGTTGGGAGGGGAAGGGGAAAAAAAAATCCCAGATGCTGCTTTCAAACCCATCATGCTAATAGAGCTGCCCTATTGCTTTCATCATTTTTCAGCGCCGAGTCAGCGTTTTGGGTTCACATTTGGCTCAACGTTGTAAACGTGAGGTGAAATTTTACACGCGCTGTGACAGACCGAACGACAGCCCGGGAAAAGATGCTCGCTGGCTGTAGTTGCAGGATTCAGGCTGTCAAACCCACGTGTACAAACGTGTCCCTCTTTCCAAGGAGCCCCGATTCCTGAAACTGATGGTGAAAAGTTCACACTCAGGTGCACTTGGATGTGTCAGCAAAAATGCCGAAATACTTTCGAACAAGGCGAGTCCGGGGGAAAAAAAAAAAGTCAAATGAGAAAAGAAGAGTATTATTAATTCTTTCGATTGCCAATGAGTGGAAATGGACTTTATAGCATTCATGAAAGAAAACTATTAACTGAAGCGGCAAAGGTTAATTTCCCAGGAAACTTCGATCGGCAGAAATATTTTTACTCTCCATGAGCAAGATAGCCTTCACATCATTATCAGTATTTTAAGAAAAATGAACCCCAATGTAACAGTCTTTTAACCCCCGGTTCCAGTCTTTACCCCCCCCCCCCCCCCCCCCCCTCTCCTCTGTTCATATTCTTCCCGATTCTAAATCCTCTCAAATCGTATTATAACACCCGGTCAAAAAAAACCCCGTGCTGAACACAAACTAACAGTGTGGGTAAAGGATTGTGTACGCATGTAAAGGAGAAATCACCTCTTATACTGAATGGATCCAAACTGGAACAATACTTTTCTAGTGAGAGAATGAACAGAATAAACTTGTTTTCCTCTTCAGTAATGCAAACAAATAAACACAAATGTCATACAAACATACACACACAGACAGACACACACACAGACAGACCGACCGACAGACAGACACAGACAGAGATAGATAGATAGATAGATAGATAGATAGATAGATAGATAGATAGATAGATAGATAGATAGATAGATAGATAGATAGATAGATAGATAGATAGATAGATAGATAGATAGATAGATAGATAGATAGATAGATAGATAGACAGAGAGATAGATAGATAGATAGATAGATAGATAGATAGATACAGATCAGACAGACAGATAGACAGATAGATAGATAGAATAGATAGAGATAGATAGACCAGATAGATAGATAGATAGATAGATAGATAGATAGATAGATAGATAGATAGATAGATAGATAGATAGATAGATAGACAAGATAGATAGATAGATAGATAGATAGATAGATAGATAGAGATAGATAGATAGATGGATGGATGACGATGGACAGACATAGACAGAGATATAGACAGATAGATAGATACTGTAGATAGATAGAGACATAGATAGACAGACAGACAGAGATAGACCGACAGACAGAGAGATAGATAGATAGATAGATAGATAGATAGATAGATAGATAGATAGATAGATAGATAGATAGATAGATAGATAGACAGACAGACAGACAGACAGACAGAGAGACAGATAGATAGATAGACAGACAGAGAGACAGACAGACAGACAGACAGACTGACCAGAGATAGATAGACAGATAGACAGATAGATAGAGATACTGATTAGAAAGATAGATAGACAGACAGATAGACACAGACAGACAGAGAGATAGACAGACAGATAGGAGAAAGATAGATAGACAGACAGACAGACAGACAGACAGAGAGATAGATAGATAGATAGATAGATAGATAGATAGATAGATAGATAGATAGACAGATAGATAGATAGATACAGATAGACAGACAGACAGACAGACAGACAGACAGAGAGAGAGATAGACAGATAGACAGACAGACAGAAGAGATCAGACAGACAGACAGACAGACAGACAGAGCAGACAGACAGACAGACATGAGAAGATAGATACTTTAGATAGACAGATAGACAGACAGACAGACAGACAGAGAGAGACAGACAGACAGACAGACAGACAGACAGATACTGTAGAAAGATAGATAGACAGATAGACAGACAGACAGACAGAGACAGACAGACAGACAGACAGACAGACAGAGAGACAGAGACAGACAGATGACAGATAGATAGATAGATAGACAGATAGACAGATAGACAGACAGACAGACAGAAGAAAGACAGGACAGACAGACAGACAGACAGATAGACAGAGAGATAGATAGACAGACAGACAGACAGACAGACAGAGATATAGATAGATAGATGACAGACAGACAGACAGACAGACAGACAGACAGACAGACAGACAGAGATAGAGACAGACAGACATAGACAGACAGAGAGATGACAGACAGACAGATAGATGGATACTGACGAAAGAAAGAATGAATGTCTTTTAATTCCCCTTAAAACATACTTCTATTGATGATACTGCTGCATTGAAGCTTTCCACTGTGGACTTTGCCAGAAGTGCTAATAACACGCCCAGCTTTTCTCATAAAAACAAACAAAACTGTAAACGCTTGAATTGTTAATAAAACTAATGCTGCACATTTTTAAATAAGCTATTTTAATAAAAGCAGGACACCACATAGCTACACACATTCTCACCCCAAAACCGCTAAAAGCTCACATTTTCTGTGCACCAGGAAAAGAAAAGCACGCATTTTGCCATTACAAGTAAAGACATCATCTTTTATGAGCTTGTGTAATGTTTTCACAGTCCTCCCCCGCCTTCACCCCACCCCACCCCCTTTTTTTTTCGTACAGTAACGTGTTATTGTACAGATCCGAGTCAGACTCAGGTCACTGATTTGCTTTTAAGTGTGTCCTGGAACATCCTGATGTGGTTAAGTAGTGTTGAACTGGAGGTACTGGAGGCTCTTAGTGTGTTGAGAGCTCATATTTCTGCAAGTCCACTTCTCTCTCAGGGCTGAATACGGGAAGCACACGTCTCAACATGTCCATCTGTCCCATTTATGAGCTAGATAAATACGCCACCATGCTGAAAGGAGGGATGATAGGATTCCTGGATGTGTGTGTGTGTGTGGGGGGGGGGGGTCACCCAAGTCTGTGTGTTGATGTTTGTGAAGTGATGCACACACACCTGGTGTGGTCCACATAACATACAAGAGAATGTCATCAGACTAGAACACCTATTCTATTGCTCCGTGGTCCAGTTGTACACCTTGTGTCAGTATGGGTACTTGGACCGCTCGGGAAGATACACGCCTCTTAATATAGCAAAGTGATACGATGCGTGCTCTAACATCTTTCTCTCTCAAACATTTTGTGCTATAGTAGTACTTCAATGGGATCAGACGCATCAATGAGCCCTCTGGGGTTGTCCTTCTTTAGGACACTTTTGGTACATACCAGGAATACACCAAAAGACCTGTAGTTTTTGGAGATGCTCTGACCCAGTTCCTGCTTCCAGCACATTAACTTCAAATCCCTACTGCTTACTTGCTTCCTAATACAAGCGTCGAGACAGTAGTATTGTAACACACCACCAGATGGCAAGGCGAGGCTGCACGCAGAGTCACAGGGGACACCGACCTTCAGAAGTCAGCATGCCAAAAGGCATCCTGCGCAACCGGCGCGTTATTCTGAACACGTGCCTCACCATGCCTGCGATTTCATCATGGACAGCAAGTTAGAACAAAGTGCAATGAACCCTGTCACCGAGCACTCCTCACATATTTCTCCCAGGAGACAACATGATCTCACTTCCGCAACAACCCTACTCGCCAGATTTAGCTCCTGTGGACTCGTCCTCAACACGCAGCTCAAAGTTCGCCGTTCGAGACACCACTGCGGACACGCGCTTAAAAAAAGGAACAACTTTTCAGGAAATTCAAGAAGCGCTGTAAATGCTGTGCAAGGAAATGATATCAAAGGTGTAAAAGTTGTGTACAAGTTGGTAAACAAAGTATTTCCTTATAAACAGAGCGTGTCTTACTGTAGGTGCTGTGGGGTTGTGTTTATCAATGTTTCACAGATTATGTACACACAATGTAGAAAATGTATTACAAAATAGAATATTGTCACTTTCACTTCTCTCCAAAGTCGAGGCATGAACACGGAACATGGGAATGAACATTTCCAAATGAACAGGGAAAGCCGAAGGACACAAGCAAGCCGACATGCAATAAGCGTTGCTACAGAACACCACAATAACGTCTGCGTGACTCTTCCGAAGCGCTTGTTTGGCGGTGGTGCAGCAATGCAGTAGCAACAATGGCGACTGAAACTGAGTGGCTTATGTTGCAGCTGGTGCTGATTAATGTGGAAAAATTTATTGTAGGCAAATTTATTAAAGCTCGTTAAAAATGTTTTGTATCTTCAGCGTGGACTTTAAAAATGTTGGTGCAGAGGAATACGCCACAATACGTACGGAACTAACTAGTATTGTTGCTGATATGAGTGTTTTTTTTACTGTAATTCTTTAATTTAATATAATCTGACAGTAATCTTAGAAGTAAATGCTTACTGTGGTCAAGTGTGTGTGTATGTATGTATGTATATATATATATATATATATATATATATATATATATATATATATATATATATATATATATATATATATATATATATTCATATACATTGTCACGATGGGCCCTCCGCCCCATCTACTGAGCTCCAAACTCAGCGTCACGTCGGAAGGCAGTAGTGGCTCCCGCTCCAGCCACTCCTCACCTGATCCCCCTGATCCCCCAAATTTCGGACACAAACAATTTCTCTTTCTTTTGTTTACGTTCAATAAACACTACTTTTCCCCCAGTTTGTCCTCTCTCCGCGCCTGTTTTTCAGCATTCAGCCCAGCGGCCCGAGCGGCGAGCGAGTCGCCACAATATATATATTTCTATATATATATATATATATATATATATATATATATATATATATATATATATATATATATATATATATATAACCAACACATAGACACCCAACACACTCACACATTAAATATCTATAATCTTTTGAATACACACAGGGCATAAGCACAAAAGCACTTGCCGGCTCTTCTTTAGGATTATCAGAGAACTAAGAAGCTGCTCGAGTTTGAATCTTAAAATAGCACATGACAGGCAGCAACCATGAAGAAGTGTCAATAGATCAGCTGAGCGAAGGGTCTTTCTGCATCTTAGATTTTGCACAACCAAAAAAAAGCCATTGGATTGGACAAAACTAACTCCTCCTCCAATCAGCCAGAGCCAAGAAGAAAGTGCACTAATATATATATATATATATATATATATATATATATATATATTATATAGAATATATATATATATATATATATATATATATATATATATATATGTTGTTGGCCATTTTCTTAATGTCAAATTCATTCATTTAAATCAATACATGACAAATGGTGCACCAATAATGTCAAAAAGATTTGCTATTATTTATACACAAAGTGGCGTATAAAGCATGTTTTGGAAAACGGCCGATAAATACACGGATCACACAACGAAAATTTCGAGCAGCTTTTCAGGAGACGGGAATAAGACATCACTATACTGTGTAAGATTTAACAAATAAATATGAGTGAGAATAATAATGAGTTTAATTCTACAAGTAGTTGCCCAGCATTTACTCTGCACGGACACTGCACGGGCACTTTTGGCAAAGTATGATTGAATTTGAAATATAGCGATATGCACGACACTTTCCTATTTTACATCAGCAAAATTAGTGCGATATTATCGCTAATATTCGATATATTGCCCATCCCTACTACACACTATAGGCATTAACAATGTTTTTGAACGCAATGTATTTGTATTTTGATGTAATATGGCAATAAATACACTTAAATGGGTTTTCACCTATATACATGTATGCAATTCCAGCAATCAAATGCAGGCTGTTCAAATCCCTTTTAAGAGACCCGTCTTATTTTCTCTCTGTTTATTTAGTATTGCCCTTTAATAAAGAAAAAGCATTTCTTATCCCGATTAATCAATGGAATTAATGAATCGATGGAATACTCAATTATAGGGGCACGGTGGTTTAGTGGTCAGCACGTTCGCCTCACACCGCCAGGGTCCGGGTTCGATTCCCGTCTCGGCCATGTGTGTGTGGAGTTTGTGCATGTTCTCCCCGTGCCTCAGGAAGTTTTTCTCCAGGTTCTTCCGGTTTCCTTCCCCTCTCCGGGGGTTTTTCTCCGGGTTCTCCGGTTTCCTCCCCCGGTCCAAAAACATGCACGGTAGGTTGATTGGCACCTTGGAAAATTGTCCCTAGTGTATGAATGTGTGTGTGATTGTGAGAGTGTGTGTGTCCTGCGATGGGTTGGCATTCCATCCAGGGTGTATCCTGCCTTAATGCCCATAGACGCCTAAGATAGACACAGACTCCCCGTGACCCGAGGGAAGATCGGATAAAGCGCTAGAAGATGAATGAATGAATGAATGAATGCTCAATAATTAAAATAATCAATAGCATTTGTATGTTCATATACACATTGTGTGTGTGTGTGTGTGTGTGTGTGTGTTTGCATTGGCTTGTAAATAATAAAAAACATGAAAACAATTTTTTTTTTAGGTAAAACAGATATTGTTACAAAGTAGATAGAAAGTGCTAAAGAGGGAAAGCTTGGTGATCCGTGAGTGGGTGCTGACGGACCTCAAAAGGCCCCAAATTGTGAGTGAGCGCCGGCGTTACGTATTAAATACAGACTTCCAGCGTGGACCCAGTGAAATCTGTTACAGACGGTATTTTGATTGTTATCTGAAAACCAAACCCGCCCCATATTACAGACTGCGGGTTCATTTTGGAGACTAATTCATCCTCCCCTCCGCTGTCCACACGTGTCGTTTATCCATTTTGTTAATGTGTTAAATAAAAAAAAAAAGACCCTCCGCCACCTCGAGTCTCATGTGCGGAAATACGTCAGGGAAAGTAATATTGGACAGTCTGTGTTTTCTTTTTGCAAAGTATGAATGAATTTGAAATATAGCGATATGCACGACACTTTCCTATTTTATATCAGCCAAATTATTGCGATATTATCGCTAATATTCGATATATTGCCCATCCCTACTACACACACTATAGGCATTAACAGTGTTTACACCGAGCAACACCAAACCGACAACAGCTGCTGTGTTGAACCGATCATATGTACAGCTGAGAAATCCTACATAATTGTTCATTCATTCATCTTCTACCGCTATATCCGATCTTCCCTCGGGTCACGGGGAGTCTGTGCCTATCTCAGGCGTCTATGGGCATTAAGGCAGGATACACCCTGGATGGAATGCCAACCCATCGCAGGGCACACACACTTTCTTTCTCCTCTTCCCTTCTCCTCTCTTTCGGACACACACTCACATTCACACACACATTCATACACTAGGGACAATTTTCCAAGGTGCCAATCAACCTACCTGCATGTTTTTGGACCGGGAGGAAACCGGAGAACCCGGAGAAAAACCCCCTGAGGCACGGGGAGAACATGCACAAACTCCACACACACATGGCCGAGACGGGAATCGAACCCGGATCCTGGTGGTGTGAGGCGAACGTGCTAACCACTAAGCCACTGTGCCCCCCCTACATAATTGTATTTTTTTTAAACATATGTATTTTTTATTAGTTAAACACAAGGCTACAATAACCGCCAAAAGACGTGACTCATTCCTGCCTGGAGTGACACACAGTCGTCAGAGTGATTAGCATATACACCTCAGTCGTCGCCCTTTTTTTTTTTTCCACCAGTGCTGCCAGTTTATTAATCCCCTTTTTAGCATACGTTTGCAGAGCCAATATGAACAAACCTGTTTTCCATGTGCCAGTAATCGTATTAGCACCTGTATCAACAGCTGTGCCTGGGATTCAACCATGAAGTCAACGTGCCACTCCTGTGCAGCCTGGAAACGCCTGGCTTACTGGCTCAGACGCCCACTGGCTGCCTGTTGCCCTGTCTGTGTCCTCTAAATGTCCTGAGCCGTGCTGAGTGCCTCATTCACACCAATGAATAGATGGCGAGAGCAGGAAAGGAGAAATGCACGCCAGTGCTTGAAATAGGTTTCAGTTCATCCAGTGAAAACCAGTCTCCTTGAAAATAGCAGACTCGTTATATTTCCTCTGAAACCAACTAGTACTGCTGTACTTCTTACTGATGTGTACGCATGTATAGATGTTTGTGTACATCGTACAAACATACAGGACTGCACAGAAGAAAAAAAAAGAATCAAGGATTGCATGCACAGATGGAAGCAATGACAAACAAATCAGAGCTAGAAAAGGGCTTTGATATCATGCATGTGAATACAAAAACAGCATCTCTGTATGACCAACAAATATCATGTTTTTCACAAACATTAACATAACTATATACACCAATCACCCCTGGCTAATTTCCTTAAGTCCTTCATGCAACACCAAAACAGGTACACAAAATAGAGCAAATGTGTTTGTCTAGCACGTGTCATGTAGTAAACATTGTATATACCAGCAATTAAACCCTGGTTAAAGCTGCACAGATCCATTCTTTGCTTATCTAACACATCATGTTTGGGACCTGCTCAATTGTACAGTAAATCCCAGCTGTTATCAGGTTCCTTCCTAAAAGGATCATTGGATTTATTTACTTGCCCGGTCAGTAGTGTGTTTATTAGGGCTCATCAGTGAGGCAATAACAATGTATTTAAGATGGCCAACATTAGAAAACTCCAAGCACCAACTATATGGACGTTCTCTGTATGGTAATTTCTTTCGCTGCACAATGACACTTTAACATTGGACTGTCACAGCACAGAGTCACTTTAAACACTTTAATAGCAGCACACGTCACTGACATCGCACTGGGTCAATTTAATCTGTACTTCGGTCAATATATGTCATACACATCTCTTCTGTCTAGTTCATGTGTACAGTATGCATTTTTTAGGGTTTGTATGTGCGTGTGTGTGCGCGTGTATTTGTGTGTGTGTGTGTGTGTGTGTGTGTGTGTGTGTGTGTGTGTGTATGTATGTATATATATATATATATATATATATATATATATATATATATATATATATATATATATATATATATATATATTATATATATATATCTATATATCATTCATTCTTCATTCATTCATCTTCTACTGCTTTATCCGATCTTCCCTCCCTCGGGTCACGGGGAGTCTGAGGGGTCTCTGGGCATTAAGGCAGGATACACCCTGGATGGAATGGCAACCCATCACAGGACACACACACACACACACACACATATTCATACACTAGGGACAATTTTCCAAGGTGCCAATCAACCTACCGTGTATGTTTTTGGACCGGGGGAGGAAACCGGAGAACCCGGAGAAAAACCCCCTGAGGCACGGGGAAAACTCCACATACACATGGCCGAGACGGGAATCGAACCCAGGACCCTGGAGGTGTGCGGCAAACGTGCTAACCACTAAGCCGTGTGTGTGGTGTGTGTGTGTGTGTGTGTGTGTGTGTGTGTGTATATATATATATATATATACACACACACACACACACACACACACACACACACACACACACACACACACACACACACACACACACACACACACACACACACATATACAGGGGCACCGTAGCTTAGAGGTGTGAGTGTGTGTGTGTGTGTGTATATATATATATACACACACACACACACACACACACACACACACACACACACACACACACACACACACACATGTACAGGGGCACCGTGGCTTAGAGGTGTGTGTGTGTGTGTGTGTATATATATATATATACATACATACATATATATATATAAGTGTTGGAGACGAGCTGCAAAATTGAGTTGATTATCTTAACGTTTGCTTTTAGGGGCAATATTTTGTATATTAGAAACTCCTGAGCGTTAGAACGATGAGAAGGTATCAGTTGTTACAACACGGCCCGTAGCATGAACTGTTGCAGGTCTCCACGATGAAACGACGCCGGTATGAAGCAGAAAAAGACACAGTTTATATCCCAACACTGGAATTGCACCAAGTCTCTCAGTGTTGATTAGTATGAATTCTGGCATGTTGGCTACGCAGTTGTTATGATTGGCTGATTATAAAATGGTGTTAATGCAGTAACTGAAACACTGCTGGCACCGAAAGAAAACCCCGAAGATCCGGGAGAACCGGGAAGCCGAGCTTTGCCAATAAGATAATTAAATTTCTAGCAGCAAGATTTCCCTCTCACAGCTATTCCTTGTGTGAATAACAATTTTATTCCCCCCCGAGTTCCTCGTTCGCATTTTTTCTCGCCCCTCCGAGAGCACAGTAATTTCTTTCGAACGCGAAAGACGCCGACCGCAGCTCCTTCGCTTAACATGCAGGAAGGAGTCCAGATGCTGCTGTAACAGATGTAGCCTTTTCCGAGGTCACAGTGCTGCTTGCACTCCAGAAACCCGGTGGAGGATTTGTGAGGATTAGAGGGAGACGGATGAACAGGTGTGGGTGCGGGAGTGAATGTGCGGACGATGCAGGCCTACTAACATACTCCGCTTCTCAATCAAACTCCCATCTGCTATTGTAGCAACACGCAGCCAAACAAGCGAGGAATCACTTGTCTGCTTCTTGGCCCAGTTTGAAAGGTAGTGAACCCTTTTCAAAGATTTACTTCCAAATGATTATCTAGAACATTCTGCGTTTTACAGAACTGGAAATTGATTCCGGTGCGAAACCCGAAACTGGCAACAAAGCCTCATCATCCTGAGCTTTTCATGCAAGTCGTTTGGTGAAAAATAGAGACGCGTTCTGCGCACATTTCTCTCCTGTGACTCCTGGGAAATAATACGATTTTTAAAGAGGCTTCTGTGGGCGCTGCCTGTGCCGATATAATTCCGCGCCTATTCATCATCCTCTTCTCCTATTAACTCGCCTTCATCCCATTCCGACTTCATTGCAATCCGAGCGAGAATGATAATCGATATGTACATCCCGCTTTCTCTCTGGCAAATCGTTTGAGTGACGCGTGCTAATGACTTTGGGTGTGTCTTTCCCAGCGCCGGACTCGGCATCATTATCACGACAATCTGACGGGCGTGAGCTTTCAACTCGCGCAATAAAGCCATCAATAATTCAGCGAGGAGATGAGCGCTCTGTCAAGTTCCTCCTCGGACCAAGGATTTCACAAATATTCTCGGCGAGAGGTGACACTAAACGGTCCTGACACACTGTAGGTCAGCAATTTGACTTTCCAGCCATAATATTTTGACTGTGACTCGACCTTCTCCGTTTAAAAAGCTGTTCTTTGTACAGTGGTCTATTCGTTCGCTTCTGCTTGGGAAATATAGTCATATAGAATAATACGAAGGAAATTAAATAGCTGAAAGTTTACCCCCATAAAGTATAAAGGATAAATCAAGTCAAATCAATCATAATACATAAAATAGCCTTTTTATATGCAAAAGTGAAATATCCTGTGCTAAAAATACATTTCTTCTCTCCATCCAATTCCCATCTTCCAACTGAATTGGTTAAAGGATCTGAAACGCGAGACGCTTTCTCCGATATCCAAGTCGCAGGTTCTTGCTGGTACTGGCCTGATAGTGATACCGGAGATCAGATCGATGTCATTATTAAAAATACCAATAAACCCAAGTGTCCTCTCAATATTCAAATAAGCGTTTCATATCATTGTATTTAAGCTGCTTTTGATTACATTGAAGGACATGTTACGCACAGTGCAAACAACACAAAGATGTGAGGGAAAGGGAAAGAACGAGAGAGCGAGCTAGAGAGAGAGAGAGAGAGGAATGATTTTGATTAGCTATGACCCAAGCTAGCAATAATGAGATAAATATTCATAGGCAAGCTGAATCCCCCTGCGCTTTGGTGATTGTTTGCGCGATAATCAAAATCCTGCCTGTAAATCTGGAAACTCACGCTGCTTTGTGCATCGTTATGTCAGATTAGGTCAACGGCAAAACTGCACGTCATGCAGCCACAAATATCGCACAGTAACACTTCCGACAAGTGCAAAGAGACACCAGGATATTGGCAAAAAATGGCACCTGGTGCAAAAGCTAAATAAATAAATAAATCTCCAAAGTGTTAAACAGCTTCTTAAAAGAATTGGAGAACAATCGTTAAGGATGTCGAGTGTACAAAAAAAAAAAAAAAAAAAAAAAAACAAAAGAAAACACTTGATAGCTAGAGGACAAGCTCTATGCCTACCGGGGGAGGAAAAAAAGAGAAATAATTAGGCTGCCTTTCATCATAAATAAAGGTTAGACTTTTGTGTCAGGAGAGATTTTGTATCTGGGAAATAAATAAATAAATAAATAAATAAATAAATACATAAATAAATAAATAAATCCCCACGCCACCCTGTGCATGGGTCGATCCCCATTTAACTGTGCCTCCAAATGACATTTCCATCTCAAAAAGCCACAAAAGCACCAGGTCATTAAAGCGCAGAGTGGGATAAGTGAAGGATCCCTCCTGATAATCAAGGAAAATGTGAAGAAAACCATCAAATCCAGGTTTGTTTTTTTGTTTTTGTTTTTTTTAAGCTCTGCAGCTGAAATTAAGAGAAACTCCAATTAAAAAAAACAAAAAAAGAAGCCAGTAAAAGAATAAATAATACATGGGCTATTTTGACAGACAAAATAATACCAAGCTGAAGCTGCCTGCTTTCCTGACATGGAAGGATAAACAGCTAATTAAAAAGGTTTATGCTAAATAGGTATTTTGGCATGGAGTTTGAATTTTGAGAGACGGGATGCTGCGTTTTCCCTCTCCTGCCTCACGTCCTCCAGTCCTCCATCACTCCGGGTGAAAACCAGTGGTGGAGAAAGATTAAAATCAAGGTTTAATTGTCTGGATGCAATTCAAGGTGACTGGAAAAGGCTAAATGCTACATTTTGATTTGAGAAAAGATGTGGGACGTTGCTCTCTCTCTCTCTCTCTCCGAGTACCTCTATGTCCTACATCCTCGAAAAACCTTGCGTAAGAATGTATACGAGATAATACATGATAAGGCCTGAATCACACGTGGCCTGGAATCTGGGACAGTGTAAATGGTATTGCCTTGTGGTACAGCATTTCCTTGCCAATGTCAATTAAACACACATTGCTAGCAAAGAATTCGTGGCTAGCTGATGTTAATTGTTCGCTAGTTACAGTTTTATTCCGAAACATACAATGAGCCAGCATAAGTAGTTTACTAATTTACTGCTTTTGCGGATTCATCGGCACCGATAGAACCTAAACCAACAGTTTTTTTCCAGTTGTCAGTCCGCTGTCACCATGAGAGCGACCTCTAGAGGTAAACGTGAGACAGTGCGCTGCCCTTAGAGCACTACGTATATTGGGCTGCAACTAACGATTTATTTTGATAATCGATTAATCGGGCAAATATATGTCCCAATAATGGGATTATAAACCTAGGGTTTTGAAATGTAATGTTTTGATTATTCTAGCTATATAAAACAGGGCATGAATGGATAAACTTTATAAACATGCAAAAAAAAAGAGTTTTATTGAGATGAACTGTCTTTTATTTGGACATTTTAAAGCTTAGAGTGAGTGCTTGTTGAGGATCACTCACACGCTTCTTTCTAGGGAGGAAAAACTGCATGAGTATGCAAGGTTAAGCAGTTTCACCACTTGTATTGGTTTTAATGGTAATTGCAGATGGATATAATGCTATAAAGATAAGAATGCGCTTAAAAATAGTCTGGAACACAGAAATACAGCAAACAAACGTGTAAAAAATGTTTTAAAAAGGAAAATTATGCATTGTGCATTGCCTGAAAAAATTGTTTATTGTTTATTATGGCGGTAATTTGCTGCTTTTACATTTAGTGTTTGTTCGAAGCGTTTAAATCCATCACTGTGTTGGATCACACGAGGTGACCTGATGCTCCAGAGTCACGACACAACAGCTGTAGTGCAACAAAAACACTTTACACAACAGCACTTTAATTAAACGGTACCATTTTTACACGATGAGGAAATACAGTGTGTGCTTACTGTGCTGATGTTTCTTATCATGTGCTTATTCATGTTCAACAATGGTATAATTGTTGTTTTGCATTTAATACGAAATGCTTCCATGTACAGGATGACCTGGATTTCCTGCTCCCAGGTGAACTTTACTCTGTTATCTTGCACTCACTCTAACTTGAGAGCAGCCCATTTAATCTAAAACAGAATTTCTTATCGATTTTAGTGATTACTTGTTGCAGCTCTAGCACTATATGAAATGTAGTATTTATTATTGTACCAATTATAGCTACATTTTCATTCATTCATTCATCTTCTAGCGCTTTATCGATCTTCCCTCGGGTCACGGGGAGTCTGTGTCTATCTCAGGCGTCTATGGGCATTAAGGCAGGATACACCCTGGATGGAATGCCAACCCATCACACACACATACACATAAACACACACATTCATACACTAGGGACAATTTTTCCAATGTGCCAATCAACCTACCGTGCATGTTTTTTGGACAGGGGGGAAACCGGAGAACCCGGAGAAAAACCCCCTGAGGCACCCCCTGAGGCACGGGGAGAACATGCAAACTCACTCCAACACACACACATGTCCGAGACGGGAATCGAACCCGGACCCTGGCGGTGTGAGGCGAACGTGCTAACCACTAAACCACCGTGCCCCTTATATCTTTATTTATTAATGAATATATTGGTATGTATTTCTTTTAGCACAATTTCACGATTTAGTGTTGTTTGTCCATTTTTGTAATAAAAGTTCAGTACTATTTAAAATGTGGTGTTTGTTCTTTCAGTAAACATTCTAAAAGTGGTTAATCGGTTGATTTAATGGTTGCTGGCGATCCAAGTGCAATCCAAGTCATCATTATCGGTAAACTCTGTCGACCTCTAGCCAACATTAATTCGGAGATGTGCAAAAAGGACAGAGTTCATAATGATTATGAATGTATCATACACAATAAACGGCCATAATATTAAAACCGCCGACAGGTGACATGAATAAGGGATTATTTTCATTATTAAATGCACTTGGTCAGAGGTGAAATACATTAGGCAGGAAATGAACACTGCGATGTGTGGGACGCGAGGCACATCTACAATCTACTGTACGTTACTTAAACATAGACAAATGGCTACACGTGTAGGTCATCGACAACGAGCCAACGCCGGGGCCGCGGACTTGGGCCCGGGCCGCAACGAAAGAACACATAACTTATTATTTAGTTTTATTTATTATCTGATTGTGTATTTTTGGAAAATTATCTACACACTTGGCCTTGGTCACATGACCAACAACCCGCTCTGTACAATACGCACCGACCGGCTTACTAATGACGCAATGAAGCTTTCAAAACTGCTTCGCCACATGGAGACCAAACATTCATTCATTCATCTTCTAGCGCTTTATCCAATCTTCCCTCGGGTCACGGGGAGTCTGTGTCTATCTCAGACGTCTATGGGCATTAAGGCAGGATACACCCTGGATGGAATGCCAACCCATCGCAGCACACACACAAACACACATTCATACACTAGAGACAATTTTCCCAAGGTGCCAAGGTGCCAATCAACCTACCGTGCATGTTTTTGGTCCGGGGGAGGAAACCGGAGAACCCGGAGAAAAACCCCCTGAGACACGGGGAGAACATGCAAACTCCACACACACACAGGAATCGAACCCGGACCCTGGCGGTGTGAGGCGAGCGTGCTAACCACTAAGCCACCGTGCCCCGGAGACCAAACATTCAGCATTAAAACACCGGTTCATATCATTTTATTATGTTGCATTCATCTGCAACACCTTAAAGACCGGGCCGAGAAAATATCGTCTGACATTAAACCAGTCCGTAGCGAAAAAAAAGGTTCGGAGCTGAAGATCTACAATACCTCATGTCGTGGAATCATAAGGGCTCAATGTTCAGCTAGTGTAACTGTAACTGTACTTAAGTAGTTTTTCTGTGTATCAGTACTTTACTGAAGTATTTCTATTTGGGACAAGCACGCAGCAGGCCACCAATCAGGAAAAAATCTGGTGCTAAACTTTGATTTGTTAGGGGGAACGGTGGTTTAGTGGTTAGCACGTTCGCCTGAGACCTCCGGGGTCCGGGTTCGATTCCCGTCTCGGCCATGTGTGTGTGTGTGGAGTTTGTGCATGTTCTCCCCGTGCCTCAGGGGGTTTTTCTCCGGGTTCTCCGGTTTCCTCCCCCGGTCCAAAAACATGCACGGTAGCTTGATTAGCACCTTGGAAAATTGTCCCTAGTGTATGAATGTGTGTGTGTGTGTGTGTGTGTGTGTGTGAGTGTGTGTTCCCTGTGATGGGTTGGCATTCCATCCAGGGGGTATCCTGCCTTAATTCCCATAGACGCCTGAGATAGACACGGACTCCCCGTGACCCGAGGGAAGATCAGATAAAGTGGGAGAAGATGAATGAATGAACTTTGATTTGATTGGCGCATGGTAGTATCTTCCGATAACCAACATACAGTCCAGAGTCAGTCCAACACCAAGGAGAAGTAATAAATGCTGGATCAGTCACCTGACTCTATCTTGACACAACACACATGGTTTTTTTTTATTTTATTTTTATGTTGAAAAGAAGATCTTGGGCTCATGATAATTTAAATAGATATCACTAATAAACTGGTGTTATTCAAGTCACATTAAAATCGTTTCACATAAACCGAGTTGATTAAACAAAGAGCAAAAAAAATGATAATAGGAACATTATAGTCATAATAAATCCTAGTACTTTGGATACATAAGTACGTTTGAAAGTGAATATTTTTGTACAAAAATCTACAACCCTCACTACATATATACTGAGCTTAATTCCGTACTGACACCCAGTGCATCCCAGTTTGCTATGTATAGACTAGTATAGCTTCATGACCGTCAGAGTGACCGTGCCATCTCCGGTGCTGTGATTGAAAGGGGGCAAAAGGAGGCAAGGCAACA